>JAOYSI010009834.1:22532-41621 GCA_025775065.1 Hiodon alosoides
TTTGAGTGTAACATAAGACCTTTGCATCACTCGCATATTTAATCTGTTGGCTTTTGCCGATAGTTGTTGTTGTTGTTGTTGTTGTTGTTGTTATTACGATTATGGTAAATGTTGACTAATCCACAAATAAATCATTCAACTTTTAATGATAAAAAATGTATACTGTAGATTCTGTACTTAAAACAAATAATACTTGATGTGTTATTCATATGCAATTGCTGTTTTTTAATTATTACAATAATTTTGCACCAACTAGAATAGCTTATGCAACTTGAAATTCATACGACAAGATTGTTGAGTATTATCATCACTATGTGACCTGCAATTTGTAAGTCTTCAGACGAGTTGTCAGTACTGCACGCAGTACATACAACAGACGGAAATCTAAATTTATTTAGACTTTTTTCCCCTAAGCTTTTGTTTATTTGATGTGAGGCTTAGGCTAATTCTTTAATTCTTGAAATAATCCTGTAGTGTTGAGGTGTATTACATAATTATTTATTAGTTAAGCAGACACTCTTATGCAGAGCGAGTTGCATGGCTGGCCATTTTAACCATTGTATTCACTGAGGCAATTCAGGTTAAGTACCTTGCTCAGGGGTACAACCTCAGCTAATTGATTGTGAATGTATTTGTTGTTTCAGACCACAAACAGGACAGCAGAGATCAACATTATCACATGACTGCATTATCCCATCAAATACCAAAAAAAGTAGTTTCCCTACCAAGAGAGATGTTTGGAGCAAGACAAACCCTTCCCACAGCTATCTGCAAACTGGTCAGTCCTGTTACAGACAGTCAAATTCTCCAGCTTGCTTTCCTCTGCCGCCGCCACAGCGATACACACCTGGGGTTCAGGACCTGAACTCAACCAGGCAATTTAAAGAGGATCATATCTATTACGGCTCCACCAATAACACCCCAAAACAACAGGTACTCGAATAGAGCTAATCATTTTCTTTTTATGCTTTCAAACAAGTCGCTATGGTATTATTATTGCATGACCGAAATAACAATTACCTTTATACTGTACTGAAGAATAAGATGAAGTTTGTCATAGTCTGACATAACCGTTCTGTGTCAGGTCAGAGACTGAGAAGAAACAGATTAATGATTAGAAGTTTTTAAAGAGTTAATTAATATACCTTATTTTATAATGCATTATACATTATAATGCATTTAAGTATCATCCTCATCTATGTCATTTATTATTCTTGGATGAATAAATCAGGTGTCCAGCATTTTGAATAAAGTAGAAGTGCTTCGAATAAAACCAGTGAAGGAAAATTCCTTGCGGATCCTGACAGCAGTCATTGAAGGCATGAAACACTGGAGCCAATACAAAGACAGAGTACCTTTTTTATTTGAGATTTTTGGTAGGTGCTTCAGCCTCATTACATAAACCCTGCTTACAGAACTCAATGAGGGCATTGTTGCAGGAACACAGGATCACAGCAGGCAGCCCATTTAGTTTCTGGTGTACTTCTGATTGTTTCACTCTTCCATCTAGCCACTCTTGACTCTGCTGTCACAGTTGGACATCATGGCGCTAAGAACTTCCTCTTGAGAGACGGAAAGGATGTTCTGCAGTGTGTTTTCTACGAAAACGTAAGTCGTAACCACTTTCTCCTAAAATAAAATGCCTGAGAGCTAAATAATCAAAGAAAGGCTAAAGAATATGTGGGAGAATGCCACCAGCTATACCTTCATGTTGCGGTTAAGCACGTTTAAGGCTTATGTTGCTGACAAATGTGTTCGGCGATATAATGGCTCATCAGTGTTTGTTACTTTTCCCTTCATCCTCACTTGGAGATTTGCATTGCATTTGTTATGCCTTTCAACATTAATACTGTAGAGCCACTAAAATATGTACATGTTTTTGATCTGCAAATACACATGGGGGGCGCCGAGCCTTCACTTCATGTCTGCCTGCTTTTCCTCCCTTGGAACAGGATCAGGACCTTCCCAGGCTTATAAGGGGGCAGGTTCAGCGCTGTGTGGGTAACTATGACAAGGAAAAGGACCTGCTGACATGCGTGTCGGTCAGGCACGCCTCGCCATCGGAGCAGAGGAACGCCAAGGAGACCGTGACAGCGTCTGACGCGGAGATGAGGAGACTGATCCAGTCGCTCAGAGAGGTCTGACGCCCGGAGGCACAAACACGATTTCAGTGGCAGTAGTTTGTAGGTAGAGGGTGGGTCCCAAGAAATGGAATTTATTTCTCTGTTTACTGCCTATTAATCTAGCTACATATACATATGCGTTGTTCAAATTTTTATGAATAGTTGTACATTAAGCATCCTTTTATTTTTTCCATCCGTTTGTGGAAAGACTTGAGTTAATTATATTGTTTTATCAGGAAGTTAATTTCTACCTTGTTTGTAGATTTATATATAAACTTTAAGCTTCTTTTACATATAAACATTTAATTCCAGTACTTTCCTTAATGTTTGAATATTATCTTATTCTGTAATATTAAGTTTAAAAAAGAAGCCTATCACATACAATGTGCATGTTCTAAATTGCAGTTGATAAAGCAGAAAAATAAAACCACTACTTTATTTTGTTTATGAAACATTTTATTACAAACATCCACATAACAACTAACATTAAGAGGTTAGCTCAAGGTAAAAGAAACAGGTTGATGAGGTAATATTTCAAAATATATCTTTCAAAAGGGCATTTGAGAATGAGTAGTTGACTTACACAATTTATTTACAACTAAAGGTTACAATGGAAACTAAATACTTCTAACCTACAAAACAGTTTCACCAGTGTTAAGACTTTACATACAATGTACAACACAAAGTAATGAGCAACAGTCCCAATCATTCTCAATATCAAAGCACAGGCAGTTAATATGTCGATTTCCCTTGGTCTTCATGGGTGAATCCTAAAAAACTTTAGTAATTACAATTAATTCACATGTATCTATTCCAAAGATCACCAAATTGTCAGCCCTAAATAATTTGCAATTGTAGGAATGTTTAACCTTTTTTTTGTGTAGTTGAAAAAACCGTTATGTTGAAATATAAAAAAAGAGCATGACACATAACAATATGCCCTTGAACACAAATTAATAAAATGCCTTCTGAGAAACTGGATAAAATGCACTGATATTACGTTATCCAAGGAGGTAATTATTTTATGCCATGCTTAACAAATTAGATATCTGTGGGTCAAGATCAATTTCTTCTGCGAAAGCCGGCATGCAGATTTGGAATGATATGATCTGGAGATGAATGAAACTAATGCATGTCATGATCTTTTAATTTGGTGATTAAAGTGATTTATTCCATGAAGATAATTGACAGATGTGTTAGGACACAATCAACACAAGTATCACCACTCTCTGCCCTCAAGCAAAAATAACACAAGGCCTTGGGATTTCGGTAGCTGTGTTCACAGTTGAAACAAGCTTTTCGCACGTACTAAAACAAGAAACGCTTACAAAAACGTACCACACGAACAAGATTAAGAAACGTTTAGTTCTACATAACAACACAGTTTCGGCAGGAGTAGATGACAACCTGATTTCAGTATTGACGTTACTTCTTTCACTTACATAATGAAGGCACAAGCTGGTTAATTCAGATAAAGTTTTTTTTAAACGAGACAGTGTTTCATGTAACGTAACTCCCCCATCTGCATGTCATTCAGCGTGGTTGTTTATTTTCTTGCCTTTCACCTGATGATGTACTTCGGTCCTGAATTCATTGTGAAATTTTAAGTAACAGTATAATAGAAAGCTTACAGTTTTGGGGTTTTCAAGGGTCTCACTTTTTAAACTTGGAATAGGGGCAACATAAGGGTTGTAAATAAAATTTGTAAATATGCCAGTTTTTTGAACAGTGTTTAATGCTTTTTTACACAGTTATGCAGTCACTTTTTAAAACGTAACATGATTGGTTATCAACAGACAAGAAGTTTGATGTTTTAAAGGCAAGCGATATATGAATTCATGGTTCATCTTCTCGGCAAATAAATTTAAGTCAATTGTTTTGTTTCCTCATAAGAAATCACTGACATGTTTGAAGTTTTGCTGTACGGCAACAAGACATTAAAAATTTATACACAGAATATGTAGGCTATCCATTTAATTGTATTTCCAGTCTATTTTTAACAACCAAACAAAAAAAAAAAATCTTAAAATTTCACACTTATTACCATATCCTGTTCCTATATACAATACAAATTATTTTACAGATCACATAATTTAGATATCACCACCATAAGGACCATGTTAAGATAGTGTGTTTAGTCACCACTCTCAAATCCATATCTTTGAAGCAGTTTTTCTTTGAAAATACTGAAACTGATCCCTTTTTTAGTACATAATGAACTGTGTCTAGAAATTAGACTTCTGTAAAACGGTTCCCTTAGCACATTTGGCAATTCCAAATTGATGAGTTAAAAAAAAAAAATTGGTGATTCAAAAAAAGAAAAGGTAAACCTGCTTGACTGTGAAATATTCCCGGCAAGTCTTATGGAATGTACTTTTTCATCCAGTCTTTTTTCATCCTTTTCTTTTTAATTGATAGTCACAATCTCACGCAGGTTTATGTTCGTTTCATCGCTGTCTGAGAGAGCAGTGCACCTCAAGGAGATGAATAGAACTTGTTATATTCTGTACAGGATCATTGCATGTCAGACAGATACTCACAAGAGATCAGTTTAAAAAAAATCATTAAAAAAAAACAATTACAAGTACAAAAATATCCGTTATTGATGGTGTGATTTAGTTTCAAACCTATAATGAAGATTGAATAAAATGTTTGATGTAAAACATATTAAACAGGTTTCATTTTGTAAAGTAAATATTGGTGAAATAGCTTCTTGTATGAAGGAAGACACATATAGTTTGGGTATATTACAAGGTTGTGTTCTATTCCAAAGGATACCTACAGAGGATGAGATTTAGTGGGTTCCATGAGTTTTGATGGGGCTTAATTGAACTATAAAATAGTGGGCAGTGGAGTCGGAGACATATGCTCCTTGGGTGCATATTTTGCGAAGAAGGGCAGAAATAGCGTAAGCATAACACCGACGATCGCCAGCATGTAGCCCCAACCAATCTGGCACTCTGCTGCATAGTAGATGTCCGAATCCCCACAAAACGACTTCACCAGAGTGGAGTTGAGTCCGAAAGGATACACCAAAAGTCCAGATGCCATGATGAACACTGGAGAGGTGACAGAGAAACGACAGTCAATAGGAGTGCACTGTTGTGCTCATTCACACTCACTCACACATGTGGACATTTTCTGACATGTTTGCGTATGTCCACTTGGTGGCAGTAGAAGCTCTGTCTCAAAAGGATTAACGTATTCTGGTATGTCGGCTCCGCGTGGAATTCTAGAGTAGTTCAAACCTGCAAATAAAGCTGTGAGTTTATTTTATATACAGCGTTGCTTGAAATATGTGAACCCCTTGCGTAATTACAGATTTTTGAAGTTTTTACCATGAAATTTTAGTTCAAACTAAACCAATCTTTATGATCTGACATAACAGGTTTATATTTACAAATAGCATATGTTGGTTTAGAGGGCATGCTTGTAGAAGAAAAAACAAATTAAAAAGGAATTAGTGCAGGCACAAAAATAAGTGAACCCCAAGTTGCATTGTTAGGTAGAATCAGGTGGGTAAATGATTGGGTACCAGATATACCAATCAAAGGAAAGATCTTTAGGAAAGAGTTTAGCTTTAACAAATAGAGACAGGAAGCCTGATCAGAATGGTGTAACCCATCCAGGTGAATGGGTAAAAGCAAAACACACCATACTGAGAGGAAAGGAGATCTCAGAGGAAGAGGGTAGTGAGAGCACATCAATCTAGAGAAGGCTATATCAAAAACATTTAAGCTCCATCAGTCCACTGTGAGGCAAATTATTTACAAATGGAGAACAGTTAACATGCAATTCAGCCTAGAAGTGGAGGCCCTTCCAAATTATCCCCAAGAACCACAAGTAGCCTAAAAAAATCAGGAAAATTCCAACCCAAACATAACATCTAGAGAGTTGCAGACCTTTGCTTTATCTCAGGTAACTGTGCATGCTTCAACACTGAACAAAGTACACTGAATCTAAATGGCTAAATCCAATCCTCTTTGGAGGGTTATTAGGAAGATGCCTCAGCTGTCAAAAAAGAACCAAACTGCCCATCTTAAGTTTGCTAGAGACCACCTGGACAAACCTGAAGGTTTCTGGAAGCCCATTCTCTCTTTTTGGTCGCAATCAAAACCACTATGTTTGGCAATGACCCAACAATCCCTAAACAATCTTATTCAAGAATGGTGGTGGGAATGTCAAGATCTGGGGATGTATTTCCTCCTCTGGACCTAGAAGACTCGACATCATGAAGGGAACAATGAATTCTGAGGTATACCAAGAGATTCTTGAACAGACCGTCAGGCCATCTGTCAAGGAGCTAATACTGGGCAGAAAATGTTGATGTATATCAAAGTTTACTGAACAATATTTTTTTGTAATTTGAGCCAGCTGTATCCATTCATTTCCGAGCATCTACTATTATTTTTTTAACCCTTTAAAACCATTCTTGCATTATTTTTATGTGTAGCTCTCTTTCAACTGATGGGGATATGTAGGATAGACAGAGCTAAAGATATGATATCCACCACAATGGATTCCAAGTCTGAAAGAGTTAAGCTTAAGTTTTTAGAATGCTACAGAAGTTGAAGTTGTTCCAAATGTTGCTTGAGTTCATTTTCTTTGATATTTACCTTTTCCCCAGTGTTTTCAAATTAAACGGCATTATAAAACTGGTCTGACATTCTATCTAAACGATCTTCCATTTAGATTAGGGCTTCCTGACATTTATGTAAATCCCCTGTGTTGCGTCAAACGTGGGAGTGGGTCTCTTATATTAATAAACAATGTGTTCATTACTAAATCTAATTTAAATTGACATATAGGTTATTGTCAATGGGGCTCTCTGATTCTACAACTTTCCAGTTCCAAATAATTACATTCTAGTTAATTAGGCTATTTGCAAAAGATCCCTGGTCGTGCCTAGCTGGAAAACGATTTCATTATGGACCCAATTGAGTATGGAAAAGGGCATACACTATTCTACTGTACTGACATTACAAAATACATTAAAGATGGAACTAAAAGATTTCTACAGCTGAAAACGTAACTTCTTCTCAGTGACTTTAAACGAACCAGCCAATGAGTGAACACTCACTGCCAATATGCTCCATGGCATATACAGGAGAACACGGCTATGGAAGGGCCATGGGGCGCAGGTAAATGTGGCAGCCTGCCTTCTCATGCGTGCTGTTAATGACTCTTTGACGGCATTCTCTATCAAACTATCATTTGCTTTGGGGAAGTTGCGCAAAGACACACGCAGGCCCCCTTTCGGCCACCTCCACCCACCAAAGGGCGACGACACTGGCGCAAATGTCGAAATAGACAAGCTAGTGGCGGGGAGAAGAGGCTCACAAGCACTGAAGAAAAATCACATGAGAGGACGCTCATTTGGTTTCTGGGGCTCTTTGATCGAAGCACAACTGCAGTCTATATCAAAGAAGTGCTTTGCAATAGGTCGATATTATCTCCGAGACTGTAACTCGACTAATGGCTACCCTGCTATCAGGAATGACCCACAGCTGCTTGTAAGATGAGGGATTGAAAGGTTCCACATGTGCTCTAAATTTACTTTCTTAGGAGACGCTTTTATCCAAAGCGATTCACACAGCTTACAATTTCTACATTCATCCACTTAAATTGCCAGATATTTTACTGAAGCAATTCAGGTTAAGTACCTTGCCCAAGGACTGGGGAGGGACTTAAACCAGCAACTTGTTCACAAGAATGTCACCTTAACCATTACACTACCAGCTGCCCCAGCTGCTTACGTTATTGCAATCCTCAGAGACCTAGCACTCTTGTTGTTGTTACATTTTACATTTTCAACCTTCAAGTCAAAGCACATTTGTGAACAGTATATTCTGTGCAAAACCACAAGATTATTTTCGGACATGACCCAGAGAAACATCCACCTACCCATTATATAACTTATTAACTATTAATATTCATGTAAGGATGTTAGGCTTTATGTTGGGGGTGGGGCAAACCACACATCACAGCTCATTCCAGGGTAGCTACAAGGTTCTGAACATCATCTCCATCAATCCTCTTAATTCTTCAAATCTATAACGAAGGTTAAAACACAAGACACCAGAGAGACACTGAAGAATGAAAAACAGCACCAGGGTCCTTGGTTTGAATCTGGCTTGGTTCACTGCTTTCTGCAGAGTTTGCAGCACGTTCTCCTCGTGTTCCAGGTGCTGATACTAATAAGAAGGTACCAAAAATGGATGAAGAGATAAATCTTTCTATGTGTCGCTGGAAATAAATGGTCACAAATGATTTACAGTGATGAAAGCCTGTTTCAGAACACCTTACAACTCGAACAGCTCCCTGTACTAGATGGCTGGTTTGACTTCAACCTCAGTGTGTCCTGATTTGGCAATTTTGTGACCTTTTCGTTCAAAGTCACCATCTTGCATCAGTCCTTTGTGTAAAAGAATGGAAAATAGGAGAACGCCTCAATGTTTCCTCTGCCTCTGGGCAACCGTACACAAGGAATCAACCACCTTGACAACACTCAAAGCAGTGCACAATCAGGGCGTGAACCTGGATGCGACAGGGTGGACAACCATCCCACAGCCGTCGACGACGCACTTGAACGAACAGCTGCTCCGTATTCTGTTGTTTAGGGAACTGTAATGCGCTCAAGTCAAACTAATTATTCACCTGAGTTTGAGGATTTAATTGAATTATACACTTCAACTTCGCCAGGCACTTCTTGCTTTGTTGGCTGTTATCTGTCCATTGGAAATCATTTGCTGAGGTAATTGACTTGGGAATTTAGATAGGCTGACACTTTGCAGACAAGCGTAGGCAATTCTGTCTGTCCCTTCTGTCTCCTGAAACGCATAACTTTTTAATGGACGCATAAAATAAAGTGAGCGGTCGGGTTTAGGCACAGTTCCTCATTACACGTTTGGGAGTAGTCACTCCGTCCTCCGTCACACATTTAACAGAGTGTGGTCAACTGCAAAACGCTGCCTTTGGGCCTGTGAGTTTTCAGACTGTCACTAAGGCATTCTGCTTCAAAACGAATGATATATCCAAGATTTAATGGCATGGTATAACCAGTCTGGATTGTTTACCTCTATAAACAATAGACAAGTGAAATATAATAGAATAACATACTCTGCTTAAAATAGTAACTTGGTGTGCCGCCCTAATCATGTAAAAGCACAAAGACTAGGCTAAAAAGCCTGTGTTCATTTGGGAGGGCTTGTGGGCTCTCACACAACAACCAACAACCGGGAAATGGGTGACTGCAGCTCTTAAACTGAACTAAGAAGGGAGGTGTAGCGCTAATAAGTGCAGTTAGCGGCGTGGAAGTGCAGTTAAAATGCAATTATGGGGAGTTTGAATGGCTGTTTCACAATAGCCGTGGGGTGTTAAAATCAGTCAGCTTGCCACTGCTCTGCACTCTCCATTCCGCGTAGAACCGTAGCCAACGGATCTTCATACTCTAATCAAAAACTGCTCATCAGAGACACCTATATACAACACACTGCACTTAATTTTAGCAAATGTATTGTAAAAAAGAGCCATGGTGATGCTTTATAGGAAAGGAATTGGTATTTTATTTAAGTCCCATGAAAAGCTCACCCCTGGTTCTCAGGGCAATGTTGATGACCTTGTTTTGACATTGTAAATAGCGGGTGGTGGAAATGGTAAGGAGTAAAGTTGTCATGAACAGGATGGAAGAGCCGTCTAAGCAGCTTGTACTTATGAGCAGTGTATCGAGTTTTAGCATGGAACAGCTATCTAATTGGCTTGTACTTATGAACAGTGTATCGAGTTGATTTCGGTGTTGATTTCTGTGTTGATTTCTGTGTTGATTTCGGTGTTGATTTCGGTGTATGAGACTGCATGACATTTTCAAACCTTACTGGTCTTGTGAGCAACAGTTTCAGTTTAATTCTGTTTTTCGGAATGGGCCAGGGCCTCTGCCAGCCGCACCTGAATGAGGCTGGGTCGAGGAGCCCCAGGAAGTAAGATGTGGCTCACCTTGTATCAAATGTCATCCAGGGCAGATTCAATTTACTCTGCATTTTTCTATGTTCCTTTAGTTCATATTTTCTAATGGTTCCCTACCATTTGGTTCCCAAATTTCACACACACACACACACAGACACACGCACGCACACACATACACTCATACACACTAATATCACTCCTACCACCAAGAGAAATTCTGCCAATACTGCAGCCAGGGAAGGTCAGCCTTTGATCTGATATTGTCTATTTGATGCACTTTGATAACACTCTTATCAATCGGCCCTAGGCTATGCTACATATTAACAGAACCAAGAGGCACATTGTCATAAATGCACCCTCTGCATAAAACCGAAGAGAGCAGCCCCAGAGGAACGGTATCTATGGGTAGACCTCAGTTTTGTTCATGTTTTACAGCCTGTCCATGTATTTCTCTTTGGTTATTTTTTTTTATTTTTTTTTATTTATTTATTTTTTTTTCTCTTTTTCTCTTTGGTTATTCTCACTGTTGTTCTTAATAACATGATTTTTTAAAAATGATACTGATAATAAATGGATTTTGATTTAGTCCAACCAATTTATAGCGATTACGTCAGGTCAGAAAACATCTCCAGACAAATACATCAGTCCCCGGGCCTCTTCTGCAGCGGCCTTGGTAAGAAATACAAGAACAGCAGCAATCTGATACGGACGATAGTGAATTACTTGTTGCTAAAACTCATTTCTCTCCACAACGCTCCTTGAGTATGGCGTCATCTCTCATTTGAGAAGGCCCATGAATCCATACCCTTTATCTTTCGTTTTGGAACTAACAAGGGAACTGGATGAGGAAACGGCACATCACAACTGCGGTGGATGCCAGAGAGTAGAAGCAAGTATTTAAAAACGGCCCTATTTCTTTTGGCAATTGACTCAGTGCCTGCGGTTCCAACGGCTAGGCACTGAAATACACAGCACCGAGGAAAGCAAGCAAAAGGTGGGATTCTAGAAGAGTTAGTGAATATCCTTTTCCTGATCCGCCATCCCTTGTGTGTGAGATGTGTGTCAGGCAGCATGTTACCTCAGCAAATAAGCAGTGCAGCTCTCAGCAGATCAAGATCAAGGTCGAGACTACCACTGTTGTTCCTCAGAGTGGACCAGGCCATGGCCAAGGAACAGAGTGACTGCTACGAACACGGAAGGTATAAGCATCTGACTAAGTAAATAAACCCTATGGGATGCTACCCATGCAGTTTAATTTATTAACTGGTATAGCATTAATGAGACACTTATGCAAGAGACAGAGCCTTATCACAAGCAATCTAATTCGACTGGCAGACTAGAAAAGCCAGCCCCAAATAAAATTCTATATATATTGCTACATCCCACAATTACAATCAAGCAATGGGGGTCTGGTCATCATGCAATTTCCCCACGTATTGTGAGTGGGCTTAATGAGAACATATCCTGAGGTTTTAGGAGTCGTTCATTAAAAAGCCAAGACTTCTGGTCTGGTTTAAACTTTATTACCTTGAAAAACTGGCTGTAATAATTCAGTTAGTGCCCAGGAAAGTTGCCCGCTTGATTGAATTAGTGATTGATGCTCCCACATTTGTCCCAGGCCAGGTCCAGGTTTCTTGGCTGGTGCAATTTATCTAGGCTATTGCTTTGGCAGTTTGGATTTTGGAGCTACAAGTCACTCTGACTCACTGTGACTATCTATATCTTCTCCTCCTGGCCCTGTATCCTTTGTGCATTAACTCAGTTTGAGGGATTCAGCCAGGGGTTGTACACAGGTGCTGTTTGCACACTTGTCTTATTACAGCCTGATGTGTGACAGTCGCCGAACAAAGAAAAGGTCTTGACTATCAACAGGGAATCCCCTCCAGAGTCCTGGGATTCTGTGTTGACATTCAAGAAACGTCGGGCATAAGAAAATGACATTTGAATACAATGATAAAAGCCCCCCTGTTTCTTGTCTGTCCCACAAGCCGGCTGTTGACAGCTCTTTCCGCTAGTAAGACAGGGGACACGGCAAGGAATAACTTTATCTCTCTCAGATATCAATGGGTCACCTTGAATAGCCATAGGTGTCAACGGAAAGGAGAACAGTGCCCAAAACCGGCAGTTTTGTCAGATCTCATTAGCCTTTTCACGTTCGGTCACATATCGGTACTTTTCTCACCTGGCTGGATGCTTATGTTGCACTAACTGAATATCAAGGGGAACACCATCTCCTTGACATTTGAAAAAACTGAAATCACATTTGCTTTATTCCATTACCTGCTTGGTGGCTGTTCTTCTGCAAATGCTCCAGCAAAGGGAAATAATTAATCTCCATTTGCCAACAGAAGACTGATTTGTTTTTCTTGTTAGTCAGTGATGAAACACGGTGACACAAAACATATGCTGTGGGCACCTTAAATACTGACAAATATTGTTTAATTTCAGTCACAGCTTCATGGTAATTCATCATTCATTTAAAGGTTAAGGTATATCTACTTTTTTTCCCCCCTTTGTTATTCCCCCCCCCAACATTAATTTAAGAGTGTTGTGCATAGGAACAGTTGTTTTGACTCTACCCAAGGAATTATCCACGGTATTTCACTGTCCATTTTAGAAACCTATAACCCCTCAGTAACCATTAAGTAGTAATTATAGATGTTCGAGAACTGGGTGTTTGGATAAGATAAGACGACGGCTATTCTTCGGACCCAGGGAGATATCCAAAATTAATTGTCTTTTGCAGCCGTAAACCTGAATAGGGAGCCCGCATGAACGCGAGGCAGGGAAGGCCCTTTAAGTTTCCCGGCCTCCTCTGGTAATCTTTTATCCCATGAGCACAGGATGTCATTCCATTTCCACTTCAGACTGACAAAGCGATGCCTGATAAAAAGCACAGCCACTAACCCAGCACACCTTCAAGCTGCTACTCTTCTGGCACTGCAGGTCCTCCATTATCCGCTCCTAGCTCTTGTGCTGCAGTCCTGCTAATTGTCCCTAAACCGAACAGATGCTTTTGCATCATGCTTTCATGTTGGGGGGTAGTGGTGGGTGACACGCGCCTCAGCGTAGGGGAAACGGCTCATCCTACACACACACAGAGCCTCTGCACGGTCTGAAAAATCTACCAGCTGACTGAGAGAAAAGGAGCAGAGGCGCGCGGAGGACAAGGGTTTGGCTGCTTAGACAGCAGGAGAGCTTTTGTGGGCTTGATGAAGAAGAAGCATGCAGACTTGAAAACAAATGAAAAATAAACCATTTTCCCACGGAGGTAGGAGATAAACACGTCTGAAAAACCAATGGTAAATGTTAGGCTTTGCAAGGATTCTCGGGACAAAGCAATATGTTCTACCGATAAGGTGGTTTTCATGAGGCACTGGGGCCTTCCACTCTGTCATTAACTGCCAATAACACACTTAAAGTCGGTAGTATTGAACAGTAAAAGACCCATACTGATCGAGTCGATTTAGCTAATGACAGAGTTAATGCGTTGTGCGTGAATGTGTTGCTTGGCAGAGATGCAAGAGTCTTGTCATTATTTCTGAAATGGTTCATTTGTAAGACAGGTTCTATAAGAAGAGACATACTTAGGGTCTATGTGAAATTGCATTCTGCCATGTATAGACTCTTTGTGAATAGTGTTGGTCTTTGTGAGTCTGTAAATAATAATCCACAAACAACTCTGAAGAGTTGATTGGTCTGTGCTTAAAGCAAATTCCCAACCGTAAAATTAATAAAAGGTCATCTGAGTAATCTGTGTTTAAAAATTATGTTTAAAGTAATGTTAATGAACCTCCACTACTACAGAAAAAAACACCCCAAAAAAACTTGATGGACAATGTGGCCAATGGTCATTCATAAAAAGAAATTTGTCAACCACAGCAAAGCCATTGTCCAATAAGAGTTGTGGCAAAGAGAAAGAAAACATATTCATGTTCAAATCTGAACCCATTCCAAAGTCATCTTCAGCGTTGTCAGTGTGCTGAATGGAAGTGAGGATCTGGCTGACCTTGTTCAGTCAGGATGAGAAAGGACCCCCGCAGTCACCGAGGGGAAAAAGAATAATACTGTCAAGACCCCTGATTACGGACAATCCATTGCACCAAATAAAAAAGTTCATGAAAAATGCTGGGTCAGAAAGGAAGACGCAATTCCATTATTCAGGCTGAAGGAACAATAGACTTTTTCACAGCTTAGCCCAGGCAAACCACCTCTGTCCTCGCACTACCTGCGTGTGTGCTGCAAAAAGTGATGGGAAGGGGTGGGGGGGGGTCTTCTTTTTGCCTTAATTGAAATCTGTGCCAGTGGTACATCTTGGGAGATGAATGCATAGACAGTGTACACGCAGTATTACTATGAGACAGCAAACATGAATGTTACAATTCATTAAACCGATGATGGGTTTGTATTCTCTGCACTCCACTATGCTACATTAAAGCGTTCCCTTCCCTGAGAGATTGTTGGTCAGACCCTTCTTCTCTTGGATGTGAAAATGCCGGTGACCTTGAGGGAAAGTTCTCTTTATTTTTGATTTTTAAGAGCTGTTTAAACCCGTCGGTGAAATCACTTTAAAATAATTCTATATCTCATGGAAAAGCTGTTGTGTCTCGAAACCCAAGATTTCCTTCAGGTGACATCAGCCTTATCAAAGTGGTGAGGTTGAGGTGATTCATACGAACGATCATAGCATCATAGCATCATAGCATACACGGGTGGTTTCATAGTCCTTGGGTGTGTACCGAGAAAATGTGCATTTGCCTTCAAAAAGCAGGTCCCCTTATTGTCCTTTAGGTTCTCCAATCACAAACCGTGATTAAGATATTGCTTTGATCTTACTATGGAGTAGAATTGATGAAAGACATTCTCATTTCCCACAAGTGCCATTTTGTATCTCAATGTCAAAAGGGGATTTAAGATTTCAAATCTAAACAGACTGACCTGACATGCTGGCAAAAGAATTTCATGTGTCTGGAATTTACACAGCACAGCTCAAACGAATCCAGCAATTCCTGACCATCCTAGTCTTTTTCCCAGTTCTCAATGTTGACTCTGGTTTAGATTCTGTGTCCACATACACAAGAGGAAAGGCATGGGTCCTCCGTCAGGTCTCCGCCTCAAAGACACATTTTACTGCTGCCATGGGGAAAGCTGTGAACTGACACGTCTTCCCCACACTGATCTTTTCATTTTATGGCCAGGAGTCCATTCACAGGTTGTTAATTTTTCTCATTGAATAGTGGGTTTTAAATTCACTTCAGTGCTCGTAGGCTGAAAATAAAATTGCAACACCGTGGAGCAATAGTATAGGTATGCTCTGATGCAAGGCATGTCCCTGGAGAAATGATAATTGAGAACTTGTTCAATAACTGATGCCGGCCAATGCCAGAGTCAGAGTCTCTCTCTCATTCCAGAGCAGGCAGGGCACGCGTCTCAATAAACGTCCTGAAAACACACTCAGGAGTCTGTGGACTCCATCGTCCAGGGGCACTCTTCCAAGACACATTTATCTCTGTTTTGGATTCAATCTATCACCTTAATTACTTTCATTTCCATATCACATTTCGCATTTAATGTCTCAAGTTAATTTACACGTCAGGCAAATTGGTTGTCCTTGACTCCCCCCGCCCTAGCTCGGTGAAGTACGGTGTCATCAGCAGTGGAACAATGATGCTTGGAGAAAAACTGCCTTCCATTTATTCCTGATGCGTTTTAGGCTATCTGAAGTGTGTCAATCAGAAAAGCATTGGGAGCCATGAAATCTGCTCACCATGAGGCGCAGGGCTTGTCAACCGAGACTACCGAAGTTCACTTCTACAACCAAGACATTTCCTGCTCTTTGCATTCACTCTTTCATTTAAAGGTAATCGCAAACTGTGGTGACCAGAAATGCTGCCAGCACTACGTATCATAGCACGGATATAGAAGGCAGGTGTCTATCAGCAAAATCAGTGAAATGCCACATCGTAAATGAGGACTTGTACACCATTAGGGTGGATAATATGAATAACAGATCTTCCTTTTGTTAGACAACAGAGGAAGGTATCTGAGAGCAGGGAGAGGCACACCAGCGCAGTATGTAGGTGTGATGTCTCATTAATCCGTTTGCGGGGGAGGGGGGAGGGTATTTTCTTGAAGTTGACGGGGCACTGGTAATGAATTCCTCCTGGAGGCAGGGGGCCCCGCAGCGCTCCCATAATGAAGCCCGGGCCCCAACAGACCTGCCACCGGTGTGACTCCTGACCCGCTGGCATTAAAATGAAATGAAAGCCATTACCTTCGAGCCTCCACCTCACCAGGGGGGCAGACGGGGCCAAGCTGCCCCGCCATAAATAACGCCTCCATCACACACAACAGCAAGGTGTGGTGAGCTGAGAATCCGCAGGCCCAACAGCATGGGCAGGTCCTGTCGCCCTGCACGTCGCTAAAGGGGATTTTTTCGCCAAAGGTAAGCGCCACATCAATCACGTCCCGAATGGGCTCGCAAACGAATCATCCATGCAATCAATCAACAGTCTCTGCATCGGGACAAATGCCGGCAGCGTCTCGTAATTGTCTGCAATTTAATTGGTCGGCAGGATTTTTAAACCCGATGTTGAGTAGCCCCCCCTCACCGGCCGGTGACGACAACGACGAAGATATCGGCCGTTGACGCTTTACTTCCTGTTTGAAATGCTGGCAGAAGACACTCCACCAAGCTTCTTTTTTTTTAAATGGGGGATGGTTTGGCTGACGCCGTTGACGCCTGCAGGATCTTGCCTTCTTTTTAGTGGTATCTCCCAGGAAAGATTCTCGTGACAGTTAAGAATGGAGCATCTCCCGTTGTCATCCAATTTAAATAGAATATAAACAAACACAGTTCTATTGAAGTTGTGTGTGGTCTCCTTGTGAAGATTCTTTGCTAAAGAACTGTCTATTGTCCTTATTTTGTAATGGCTGCAGAAGAAAGATAATCAGTTGGAAGACAGTGGGGGGGGGGGGGGTGCATGAAGCTAGGTGAGCTGCCATGAATCGCTCGCCATCTTTGGGTCCTTGTGATTAATTAAAAATTAAAAATCCATTAAAACAACATCCATTTTGAGCTCTTAATACAGGATTAACCAACAGATACCAATTTCTCACAGTGGGCTTCAGCCAAATTCCAGTTGCCTAATATGTTTACTAACAGCAGCAGGATTTGTCAACTGGGATGCGTAATGTTAATTTCACAACAAAGCTTTAGGAGTGCACCAGTGAATTTACGAGGATTATTTGCTGCAAGCTCCCCTTTATCTCCACCTCTGCACGCACTGACCTGCGCGTTACGGCGCGAAAGCGTCCGACCGCCAGACAGGACTAATGATGGCTCTTAAAGGCTGTGTCTAATGGAGTCCCTGGAGACCTCCCATCCCTCTCCCCCTCCCCGGGATCTCATTGGCAAGAGAGGCCGAGAACAAAAAAAAAAAAAACACACACACAAAAAAAAGAACTTGGCGTGTTGTCAAGCACCTGGCCGCTCCCAGCCCTGTTAGTACATTAAAGGCCCTCACTCCGCAGGCCTCGGCTTTCGGCTTCGGCGGGCTGAACCCAATATTGAGTCTGACTTGAGAGACGGGAGATGTAAAAGGGTAAAAAGGGATTTTTAAATGAGGAATCGAGTTACTGCTCCTTTCATGTTCTCAGCTCTTTTAATGAACCTTCTCAGGATGGAGTCTCCCAGGATAATGAGCGCCGCCTTCCGCCTTACGTTACAGGTTGCAATATCTTTCCGTTGTCAGTAAAGGCAATCTGCCAGGATTCATCAAACCCAGAGAGGAGGCGGCAGGTCTGTGCTAATTATCTGATCTCTCAGTCTGGGTGGTCCGTGTGTGTCGCAGTGACCCCCTCCACCCCTCGGTCGTGACCCCTCTGTAACCAGGGACCTCCAATCCCCTCCAATCGGTATGCCCTGGCCCTACCACCGCCACCCCTCCTTATCCACAAAAGAGGACAGCGCGCAAATAGAATTCATGTCAGTGATTTCTCTCAATTATGTGCATATACAATAATCAGTCTCTGTCTCACAAACACACACATACATGCGTGACCTCACGGCATCTGTCAGGTGCACAGTGACAGCCAGACAGCGGGAGTTTGAGTTGACAAAAAGTTGAGAACAAATCCCCGCACCGATTCTCGTTCTCTGAAATCTGAAACTCATTAACATCAGCTGAAAAGAGACCTGTTCACATGGAAATGCTAAAGAGCTCCCGGTTCACAAAAGGTCATTTTTTTTCAGAGGAACAGAGAAACTGCCCCTGAAACACAGTTGTTTAAATTTAACCTCATCCCTGGCGGTAAAGTGGCACAACCCTTTATACACATGTCCACTAGGGCAGTGGCAGGGAAAGGAGTAGGACCAGTGCTCGCCAAACGCGAGATGGCCTCCTCACGCTTCTCAGCATCACTGGTGCGTTTCCCCTCACGCCCCTCTGTGCCGCACAGCTGACAATTTGTGCATGGGAAAGATGACAGGGCCACAGAGGGGTGCAGGTCAAAGAGGTCAGTCTCGATTCGGGGAGGGTTTAACAGATGAACAAACTGTGCAAACTGTGCTGGTCCTGGGAAAACCAACTCGCTCATCTAATTTGGCTGGGCTGTTTACAGGGCGGTCAATGTCAAAGTCTTGGGCCGCCGATGACCCCAGATTTTGGCTCAAAAGCGCGGCTGTAAGATCTTTTGGTGTCTTTCTGAAACCCTCAGTGCTCCTCTCCCTACCCCCTCCATCGCTCCATAACAGCCGCAATTGAGTCTGCCGCCGGGGGAAACAACATTAAAAGCTATCAGTCGAAAACTGTCCGCGCCGTGTAAGTGGATGCGTTATCTCACAGGCAGGTCTGCCGGTTGGTGTGCTAGCTTCATGGGTGCCTCTAAAGGAGCTCTAATAGGAAAAAATCTCGGTTCTACCCCAGAAACATCTCTCTCTCTCTCTCTCTCTCTCTCTCTCTCTCTCTCTCTCTCTCTCTCTCTCTCTCTCTCTCTCTCTCTC
>JAOYSI010009836.1:0-10689 GCA_025775065.1 Hiodon alosoides
CTGACTGGCATTTTCAAGGCTTTGGATATCTTTTTATATCCTTTTCCCTCTTTATAAAGTTCCATTACCTTGTTACGCAGGTCTTTTTACAGTTCTTTTCTGCTCCCCATGGCTCAGTATCTAGTCTGCTCAGTGCATCCATGTAAGAGCTAACAAACTCATTGACTATTTATACACAGACACTAATTGCAATTTAAAAAGCCACAGGTGTGGGAAATTAAACTCTAATTGCCATTTGAACCTGTGTGTGTCACCTTGTGTGTCTGTAACAAAGACAAACATTCAAGGTTATGTAAACTTTTGATCAGGGCACTTTTGGGTGATATCTGTTATCATTATGATTTTAAAAAAAACCAAAAAACTATGTTATACTAAATGGCTTTATATGAGCACTATCCTTAAATAAAAGACAAAAAAGTTTTTTTGCATGATCAGTCATATTTTTAAAATCAGTGACAAAATTTCACAATTTATGCAAACTGAGCACAACTGTATATATATGTATATATATATATATATATATATATAGATTGCGATCTCTCACAATGAATATATAGTGTGAAAAATTGGGGCTTGTTTAAATCAAACCAGTGGATCATGTAGTAGATTACTGCTGCCACCTCCCGCGTCTCCGGACCGGGGGCCATAGGACGACTCTTGGGGGGCTGCTTCCGTCGCCGCCACCGGTGGCTTGGCGGGACGGCACTGAGGGCTGCCGCTTGCGGTCGTCCATCCCTGGAGAAGCAGGGGTCCCTTTCCGTCGTCTCCTCCAGTGTCGAGCCCCCGTCGCCACGGATGTGGTGGCGTGTCGGGAGGCCCCCTCGTTGCCGCCGTTAGGGAGGAGGGTAACGCTACCGCCGGGGAATGTGAGTCACGGTATGCGGAAGTCCAACCTCGCCCCTAGGCTGGTGAGGAAATCCAGCCCGAGAATGCAGGCCTCACGAATCAGGGCCAGCCAGAATGTGTGCGGTGGCTGCTGGTCACCGACCTCCACCCACATCCGCTTACTCCCCTGCATCCGTGACCTTTCCCCCGTCACGGTCCTTAGGGTAAGCGTGGTGGCCTCCCACGTCGGCTCCGGAATGGCGATAACTCCAGGGCGGAGCAGAGTGATGGTGGAGCCGGAGTCGATGAGGGCCTGACATGTCCCCTATTCTGGAGGGGAGGTACAAACCACGGCCCTGTTCGATCCGGCCCACTTCAACAGCGCCACTCGGAGTGACGGCTGAGACAGAGGGAGTGAGGCTACAGGGGGGCTGTCCCTCTTCTAGGCCCCCCCCCCCGCCGGAGTTTCCCCACGGTGTACGGTCGGCCGGTTCAGCAGCGAAGGCCACGTCCACTTCCTCGTCCGACTCGTCTGCTGTCTCAGCCAGGCGACACGGAAGGGCTGGCTTGGGTGACGGCCTAGCGGAGCCGAACACACCTTCGCCGTGAGCCGCTAGCTGCAGGGCTTAGTCGAGGGTGGAAAGAGCCGCGAGCCCCACGTGGCGGCGAAGCTCTTCTGGGAGAAGCCCCCGGAGGAAGGTCTGGAGGGCAAGTTCCTCCTGGACCGCCGGGGGCTCTGTCGGACCAGGTAGCGGGTATCAGCAGCTCAAAGTTGAGCCACTGGTCCTTCGGCACGTCCAAGAGGGCCATGGCCAGCTGTCCCGCCTTCTCCTCCGGGGTCCACCGTTTGGCCATCGCCGCCAGCCGGAACTGGGCCTGGTAGGTCTTCCAGTTCTCCGACCCGTCGTAACGCGGCAGCCGGATCCGTGCGCCCTCTCGAGGTCGGGTGGGGCCCTCCGCGATGGTCGTCTGAGCAGGTCCTGGCGCCGCCATTCCCCTGGGGTCCCGTGGTCTGGTCCTGCCCCATGCCGGAGATGGCCATCAAGGGCTGCCCGCCGCTTGGGAGGGGGTGGTGCTCTTCCTGCCGGAGTTGGAGGCTGAGCAAGGTGACTTCCCTCTCCAATTCTTCCAGCCTTGCTCGCAGCTCGCTCTGCAATGCCGTCTTCCCCCTCTTGGCAGAGTCTCCCTGGTTCGGTGAAAGATCCATCCGTTTCTAGCGTTTTCAGAGTGCTACTACTCTTCTGGGTACAAACAAGGAGTCAGACACCGATTTCAACAGGAAGACGTGCTCTTTATTTACACATGCACTTACGACCGCCTTAACAAAGGCAGAACTGGCAGTGAAAATAACTGACAATACAGGGGAAAACACAGAAAGCCCTCACACAAACAAGCGAATCTGATTACGGTGAGGGAGTTAAATCTTACCTACAAAAGCACAAAACGATACAGCTAACTAAACTAAACTACAACACAATAACGTCATTAAAAGATGGAACTTTCAACACGCTATTTGCATTTATAACAGTTCGGAGGCTAGGCTTCCCAACAGCCCTCCTCGGGATGGCCAAACGCCATTGGCGGGGGAAGAGCTGCTTCCCATCCCCGTTACAATATGTTTTTGAATACCTTTTTGCACTGTTTCTCCATAGCTTTGCCTTGTCCCTTTTTAAATACTGTCTCTAATTGGCGGTTTGCATTGATCTTGCAAGTAATGACACGCCTTTCACCCAGGTTGTTACTATATGCACGCATAAACACTGTATGTGTGTGTGTATATTTCTGCAGGATTGTAGCCCATTAAGTCCTGCATCAAGCCAGTGCAGTTTGTTGCCTGACCAGAGCAAATGATAAGCCAGAGCAAGTGAAGATATTCCTGAGCCTAACCATTACCTGGCTTGGAAACCGCACAAGTGGATGTAATTATCTGCTCTACTCATGCTAAGCAATATTTAGTTCTAAAGAGTGAACTCACATCGCTTATTCCAAAACCTGAGTCTGCTTGAATTCCAGCCAGTGTGTGCCCACAAGCTTTTGCAGGCACACAGCATTCTAACTCAAATACCGGTTTTGAGACCACATCGGAGTATGACAGTAAGAATGAGAGCACACATGGCTGCCAAATGGTTCACAACTGTCTCCTCTGATGAACTGACAAATACAATATAACACCAGTAAATGCTGCAGGAATTTATTTTACCTTGGGGAAATGGGAATCTTTTCAATCCTTCACAACCAACTCACATTTATTAAAATAACACACTCAGAAGTGTGTCACAGTGACAAAAATCCAAGGTATTTAAGTAAGCCTTTTATTAAAACTATTTTAGCTAATTTTTGTAATCTTTATTGAAAGATCCGCTTTCCTTGGTTTCTCTAGCAAGACAGTCTGCCATTAAATTAAATAGTTCAGTCTCACTATTTAATGTCAGCATCGTTTGGAGTAGACCCTTTAACTAACGCTTGGTATAAGCTAGCTGTTGATACGGAATTTATCTAATTATAATGGATCACTGAAAAGGCCAGCATAGTCTGGCAATTTTAACACCAGTCTTCAGTTTAGCGCTGCGCACGATCAAAATCACATAAATCCACAAGTCGCTGTTGCAAAGTCCTGGAGATTTTATTAGTTAAGTTATGAATATATATTACAGCAAAAGTGTTTTAGATAATATTTTTCATTTTATTATTGCTTTAACAGAAATGTAAAACAGGATGCAGCACAATAAAATCCAGTATCTAGCCCAAGATGACTGTAGCACGCTGGGTGTTTGCGGTTCGGGAATAATCTGAAAGAAACGGAATTTTACTTTCACTGATGCCTGCACTGGAATTTATTGCACAAAAACAAAAATAAATCCCTCAGGGGTTTGCCACACACAAAGTAGAATAACAAACGAAAAATAACAAATAAAAATAATTCAAACAGCACAGACTCTCGCTGAACTTTTCTCTGGTTCAGAACGTGACTCAACCCGTTAACTTCCTTCCCATGGTCTGCCTTCACTCTCTTTCCCACGGGGCATGCCTGTGTTTGCTGGCTGACTGGCTTTTTTCCTTTTCTGTTCGCTCTCTCCTTCCCAGACCCCCAGCACCTACCGAACAGAAGGGACAGAACCTTAAACAACTTTAAAATAGGTTTAACTGCCTTTATCCTCAGCCGGTGCTGATGGGCGTATCCGAACCTCTCCTGCATGTGTTGGTGAGATGGACACGTAGCACAGTGTCTGTTAAAAGAAAACCTATGTATATGAACAGCAATTTATGTTGGTGTCCCAGTGAAATTAACTATTCCCTTGCACTACAAGGGAATAGTTACACTACACTACACTACACTACACTACACTACACATGTTTAGTCATTACAGATAGCAGGAATCCAGCAGTCGTCCAGTGCTAATTAAGACATCGTCAGCTATGTACATTAGAAAGCCATGATGGGTACCAAAATTGATGGAAAATTATGAATCTATGACATTTATTTTTGGATAAGAAGGGTGGAGCACTTCAATGTATTTCCCCAAAACTCTTAGACAGCTTATACTAAGAATCCTACTGAGGCACAATCTCTGCATGTTAAGGTCTCTTGCCTGGTGTACCGTAAAGATTTGTTCTTGGTCCACTTCTGTTTTTCCTTTATAGCCGAATTCTTCTTGGGGCATTGGGTCATTTCCTGCATTTCCTGTTTTTTTCCCTACCAGTTCAATGCTGTTGAAACTCCTTACATAGTTGTTCCCCTTCTCTCCCCCACTTCCAGGATCATTGTGAGCCTACATGTTATAGTTTCCTTAATGTCCCACCAACATCTCAAACTCGAAACAAACATGGACATTGGTTGTATTATGACATGATACCATGCACCTTAACTTTTAGCATTTTCTTCAGGGTAGATTTATAATGCCTAAATAACTCTTATGTTTTATCTAAACTCCTTGCACTTTGAGAGACTATATTTTTCCAAAAGGGTATAATGACCTCATGGTTCTTAAACATATTGTCTATCTTTTATTTTAATTTTACTTTGTGAACACTCTTTGAATTCTACGCTCTTAGAACTAAAATAGTTCATTCTGAGAGTTTACAGTGAAGGCTAGATTTTTAAACAAATTTAAGAACTCTTTCAAAATCAAAGTTTAAAGAAATCTAGATCCCATCTATTTATCAGTCTTAAGCACTAGGTATTCGGGTGTCTAAGAAAATGGCTCAGAAGTTTTGAATAAACCAATATTTTTGAGAAGTTTTGAGTCTTAATGAAATATAGTTATTCTGTCATCATTCCCCTTTGATCTCATGCATTTGAGCCTTTTGGATATTAGAGCTCATTCCATCGTTAGATGTATGCATAAGCAATGTGTGGGGCCTACTTCTACAGGGGCATTTTGCATCCACATTTTGGATGTGGAAAATTTATGAAAAGCATCCCAGTCATACACTACAAAGGAGCAACGTAGTTTTTTAAAGTGAACGATATTGTAGAAAGTAGTACAGACGTTTTAGTATTACTCTGGAATTCCTGTAGTTCAGGTAGAATTACTACTTATATTCAAAACAACTACAATATGACAAAATACAATGTGTTTGTTTCTCAGAATCCTCTTTTACTTATTCGGTACACAAATGTATGTAGATCTAATGCCACAACAAATATTTTTAATTTAATATACAACAGTAACATAAATAGGTTTCGATTCTTTTAAAGTACCGTACAATCACACAGCATCACAATATCTACTTTAGTTTGTTTAGTGTCTAACAAAGCCCCATCAAGCGCTCTGTCTCCTCTTTCCGGCTGATGTGCAGTCTGCTATACAGCTCCTGGAACATTGAGCTGGATTATGAACGAGATTCATTAGCAAACTTGGTGATTCGTAGTTATAGGTCAAATCATCGCCTATTACATCAGAGGATCTAGTTTGCTAATGAATGCTATTATGCTCAATGCTATTAACCCTAACCCACATCCAGGGAGGGTGAGGAAGTACGACTAGTCTCCTTTCATACACTGTATGTTACAACCTGCATTAAAGGTTCAGTGCAGGTCTAAAACTAGTGTTGTGAACCAGACATCATTCCAGTTAAAATAAAATAAAAAACAAACTAAACGGATTCAAAAATGTGCAAAATGGATGCAATCTGATACATGAATGGAGAAGAACGTGGTATCTTTTGTTTAGAAATAAAAATCACATTAATAATTAATTTTCAATTGTGTCAATAGTCTTTACGTTAACGAGATGGACTAAAAAAGAATGGGTTTAAGGTTGTTTAGGAATGTCTGCCTTCACTGGGATATTTGGATGGGAAAAGCAGTAATATTATATTTTTATAGTGAGGTTTCTACTTCATGTGGTCTCTTTACCCTTCCCAGGCAGACCTTGAGAGTGGGAATGGGGAGGACGCTCACCTAATTGACAAAGTACAGACGGCTTTCGACCTCTTGATGTGAAATTGCTATTTTTTGAGGAGGGAGGCTCTTCGAGCTTCCAATTAGCACTGAATTAGCGCTTCCATGGCAATTATTCTAATTAGAATGGAAAGGCATGTTTTTAAAATGTAGAGCAACTAGTACCTTCTGAGTGAAAAGGGCCTTTTGAATGATCAATGCCAAATGATTACTTAATCTTGTTTTCTAATTAGACTCTGGTCCATGTTTCATTCACCAATTGCCTAGGTGAGAGACGTCAACCACTGATGCCTTTCAGACATCGCTCAGTGACTCACCAAACAATACGACATCAGCGAGTTTTGAAAGAATGCTTAAATTAATTTTTCAGCTGCTGCATGGAACAAAGCCTGGCAATGTTTTATTTATTTATTTATTTTTTAATAGTGAAAGCTGTAATTACAGGAAGAAGAAAAAAACATTACTGTATTTATTATGGTACCACCTATGTTTTATTAGCCTATTCTATATTTTAAGGGATTTAAGGCTGGTCACATGAAGCATAGGGTCAGTATCTATTGATAAAATATCTGGAGTTTGACTGGATGCAAGAATACCCCTGAGGGGTTTGTCCCCCACCAATTCTCTGAATCAATATATTTCAGTCAACCCTACTTAAAGCGATGAGATGCATCCAGTTATATTCAAGGTTGATTCAAGAGCTGGACTAAGACCAGTCACACTCAGGTTCAATTCAAGGCATAGACTAAGACCAGTTGCATTCAGGTTAAGTTTAAATTAAATTATTGTCTAATGGACTCATAAAATCTATGCTTTTGTGACCTGTAGACAAGACTAATGTCCTTTTTTCAGGCAGCGCACCGACAATGACAAAAGCGTTACAACAAACAATCCCGCTGCCAGGTTCTTAGCCAGAGAAAAAAAATGATGTCCACATAATGCCAGTCTTAGCCTCACTTCACTGGTTACCGGTAGAGCACTGTTGTTACTTCTCACTTTTAAGGCACTAAATTGCCTTGGGGCTTTGTATTTAAAAGACCTTCTAGTCCCCTACAATCCTGAGATTAATTCACTCACTGGCTTTTTGACTGTCCCAAGAGTAGCAAAAGCTTAATCAGAGGGTAGAGCCTCTTCGTACCTTTGACTATAGAATTGTATACCAAATTTTATCCAGGATTTAGCCTCAATTACAATATTTAAAACCAGATAAAAAACTTATATCTTCGATCTATCCTTAAGGTATCTTGAGTGCTGAGCTGGAGAGAGAAATTTGGCCATAGAACCTTCAGGTGCGAAGACCTTTCCTTGCTGTTGCCTCTCTATTAGTAGGCCCACCCTTATTGGTCTGGTTGTGCTCCTAGGTGAACCTTCATGGCTATATTACCTTCTCTTGCATCTCACCATTTTTTTATGCTGCCATAGTTTATTCTTGCTGCTACATCACTGCTGTACAAACACTGAATTAAAGTTTACTCTACCTCCCCTTTCTTGTTAGCTTCTAACTGCATTCTGCTTTTCTTGAGTCCCCCTTCCCTAGGTGTCTTATCTCTCCCCCGTAGAGATAAGATGTGGGAAATCCAAAGAGGGGTATCATCTCCAGTGCAATCATGGCAGCTAGAACCAAGAATGAATGTGTCTACCATTATGTCATTTTCCAGGAGTTCTCTCGACTCCCTCTGGGATCAGGGAATACTATTCCAGTTTTCCCAAATTGGCACTGGGTTTTCTGGTTTTTTTGATTCCCTCCGGAAAATTCAACTTGTTACACTCTTGAATTTTGTGAAATTTGATCAAGTTGATTGATTTATAGATTCATTTCCTTTCAATTTAAGAACGCGCACACAAATCACACATTATTTCCTAGCCTTTTAATTCAAACCAGAACTCTCACACTTGCACGGTGTAATAATCCACTTCTCTAGTTTAGGAGGAATTTTTGAACTGCAAATCTACCTTCTGATGTATAATTCAGAGTGTGATGTCAGTATAATTTCATTAGCTGCTAATTACGATTATATCTTCAGTGTTCTGATACATGAACACATATTTCCGGTGTTGTCGCAGAGAACATCATACAAAATGAATTGATAAAATACCTATTAAATCCAAAATCTAGAAAGTAATTTAAAATGAGCATTCTGAAAAGAAAAAGGCTGACCCAGGTAGGATGGAGCATGCTTTCATTATGTGTGTGCTGCTATTAAAGAAAAAAAATTATATTCATTTTATATTGGTATGATCAGCCAATTCTGTGAATAATTGGATGGCATTACAGTTAAAACATTTAGAGATTTTATTTGAACAATATAAAACGTACAGTTAGGGTATAGTTTATGTATTGTGAATTTATTAAACGTACTTCAATATACTTCACCCTATACAAATCAGTGGGGTTCACAGTACAGGTGGTATTCTTATCCATACTATTGCTGTTTGTGTTCTAACCAATGATAAAATATATATATATATATATATATATATGCGCATCTCATATACTGTAACACATTAATGCCAATATATCAAGGAAAGCCGCATTATATTTTTTTTCTATTGTCCTGTCAGAAAAGTTGTCATTTAAAAACAAAACAGATGGATAAAAGTGAATAAATTGGAATCCGCTTGGGGGAGTAAGTGTTTCAACACAGCACAGATTGCCAGTGGGCCATGCCATATCACATTAATGGAGCACTGTTGCAGTCTGGCAATTCTCCATGCAGGAGGCTGAAGGTGCATGGTAGCGGGGTAGGTATGTGTCAGCCCCTGCCAGAGTCGATCGATGCCACTCTTGTTCCGCCCGACAGTAGTTTGGTTTCATTGATTATAAGGGGCATGCCATGCTGGATGCCCTGCCACATGGCATGCGTTCCAGTCAGTCTCTCTGCAGATGGGAATATGAAGGCTGAATTAATTGGCCAATCAAGCGGGCCAGAATCGACACGGCCGCCCCTTACTCATAGATCTGTGTGAAGTTACTATTTACTTTAAGAAGCTATTTACTGCCCTCCTATTGTAAAGGGGCAATCAAATAAACCCAACTTAATAAGCATTTTACAAAAAAGAAAAATACAGTTCATTGAGCTGCTGTTTTTAAACATACCCATACAGTATATATTCAGCATTTATCAACAAAAGCCGTTCACAAAATGACCAAAAGCAGAAGCCCTAATAACGATTGTGAAAGCAACTCCAATCGACATCTCTATTCAGGCTTTGCTGGGGATTTGTCTTAAAACCAATTTCGCTCAGTTGTGTCAGTCAAAGCTGGTCCTTCACTACCGATCACGACAGCACAGAGGCAGAACGCCGTCGACCGAGTCCCTTGGGAGATAATGCACAGATACAAGGGGATTTTGAGTTAATGGCAGGAATTACAGTCTAATACTCACCATTAAAATTAGCTTCTACGCCTACTTTCCATCTGTTCCAGAAGGGACACGAGGGCAGCATCGCTGATGGCTGGATTTCAGTGCTTCCACCGTGTAGTTCCTTTCCTCACGTTTACCGCGACAACGGCAGACGGTTAAAACAACCACATTGTTTACACAACTAGGGGATCTTTTAAGATCTTGGCACAAATCAGTTGCTCACAGTCTAGTTCTGGAGCTTCCATGGCATTTTTTTAGAATAATGATTACAGACTTGGCAGATATAATCTTCTGAAATGCCTTGTTACGTGCAATGTGTGACGTGGAACTAATGAGAGGAAAAAAGGCCCAGATATAATGTACATTGTGCTTCATTGCTTGCCAGCTGGGGAGTAGAAATTGCATTAAATGATGCAATAGAAGAATAAGCAGCGGTAACAGTGACTAACATGTCCAATATATTGGAGGTGTGTGCATTTGACCCTGGAACTAAGGCAAATAGCGGTCACTATTTCAGAAAACAAGTTATTTTGTAGAACACCCCTAGAATTGCTCAGCTGCATTTTCCATGTCCATTAAATTGCACCAGAAAAAGAAAATACTCAACAAAAGGTTTTGATTGGGCAGATTGTTTGGGTTAATCGGCCCCCTGAGATCCACCGGACACCATCAGAGAGCTTAAAAACTAGATGCCCTGCTGTACTTATTTTGTCTATTTTTAGTCACAACCAATTCACCCCTGTTGCCTGATATGGTTCTTCAAAGTCCCCAAAGAGTGGGAGCGAAAGGAAATCAAATGAAAGTTTTGAACTTTTCATTTCACATGCAACCTGCCTTTTCATTGTGGTGACCTAATTCAACATGCCAATCCCAGCGACCATAACAGGGAATCAATCAATCAATCAATTTTATTTTTATATAGCGCTTTTCACATGTTGCCATGTCACAAAGACGCTTTACATAGAAAAGGATACAGTATGTCCCAGGCCTGAACCCCCAAAAGCATGCCAGTGGCAAAAGTGGCAAGGAAAAACTCCCTAGGCTTGCAGGAAGAAACCTTGAGAGGAACCAGGCTTAGAGGGGGAGCCCATCCTC
>JAOYSI010009837.1:0-10688 GCA_025775065.1 Hiodon alosoides
CAATAACTCGCCCTGACTGAGGAGAAGTGCAGGGTTGGAAATGGAAAACAGAAAACCAATGGGGAGGTGCAGGGCCAGGAAGGTTATCACCAAGGTTATCAACAAGTGCACATGGCTCTGTGGAATGGAAATTGAATAATTGGTTGACAAGAGCTAGAAGTTGCAACTGAAAATAAAGTGAAGGCAAACTATGACAACCTCCAGTATATTTTTGAGACATAAATATACAAAAGAATATGCAACATTTAAACAGAAGCCTGAATTTCCCAAAGCAAAAGAGTGGAAATCAATTTAAAACTTTTTTTTTTTAAAGAAAAGAAATGTAAAGAATAGAATAACCCAGTTTTTATGATAGCATTGCATTTTATTAGTATTATTTATACATATTAATTATAAATATTAGACTATGCTCACATACAGAGATATTCCTGTGCCATATTTCCTCGGGTTTAAACCTGAAACTTGTTCAATACCTTAACCACTATGGTACCTATTAGCAGTGCGAGACAATGAACAAGCGTCAATCAGCTGTGAACAGCTGTGTTCTCCATGACAATTGCTGAAAATGAGTCATACTATTTACCTGAACAATTGGCAATTTCAAAGGATCTCTTACAGGTCTAGTGTCAGTTGGGTGAAAATCAGCACTCATTCGCTCATTATTTTTACTTAGCTTGCAAAAAACAGACATAGTTCAAAGCTGTCATATACATGAAAGAAGAAAAGCACTCCAGACCAGAGACCTAAGGCACAGAGACAGGGGCAGCATGGCGGAAAATTCACAATTTTCTACGGTCCAAATTAGGATTAGAACAGTGGGCCAGGGTGAGGGAAGGGGGTAGCTCTGAAGTATGGATATGAAAATTGACCACAGAGTCTTAATTTCTCATTCACTGGCTTATGGTTTCGTGCCACATTTCCTTTGGCCCAAATAGACTCCATGAGCACACTCTGGACTAGTATAGCAAACCTCACGTCTTCCTTGGTACTGCTGTGACACTGAGAGATGGGGAGGAGTCAGCGGGGACCACACTCTCGCCTCAATTCTCCATTAATGAGTGGTGAGGCCTGTGGCTATCACATTTATGGAGACTCCATTATCAGATTTATTGTGTTATTTTCTTGTTCTTTTCCCTGATGTCGGCTGCTTCATTTGAAAATACAGTTTTGAAAAGTTGATTTGTTCATTTTCAGTTTAGGTTTAAACTTGGGTGACGGCGGGTGGAAATATTAAAATCCAGTGATCCAGTGAATTCCAGTGATCTTCAATCCTTCAGATGGCACTGAATATATCCACATAGGGTTTGGAATACTTTGGAAAACCATTGTCGGTAAACACAGTTCGTTGCTGCATCTTAAAATGCTAATTTAGACTTTACTACTCAAAGCAGAAGCCATACAGTCAGAAATGCTGCCGACTTCTCTGGGCTTGAGCGCATTTGAGATGGACTGCCGCAAAGTGGGAAAGCGCGCTGTGGTCTGATGAGCCCACCTTTAAAATAGTTTTTGGAAATAATGGACTTTGTGTTTTCAGGGCCAAAGAGGAAAATTATTACCAACGCAAAGCCACCGTTATGGTATGAGGGTGTGTTAGTGGCCATGACATGGGTAACTTGCACATCTGTGAAGGCACCATTAATACTGAAGTGTATATATGCATATGCTGCCATCTAGACAATGTCTATTTCAGGGACGTCTCTGTTTATTTCCACAAGTGCAAGCCACATTCTGCACGTGTAACAACAACGCGGCTTTGTAGTCAAAGAGTGTCTTCCTTGTCAAAAGGGAAGGTGATGTAACATGCCTTTTTTGGAATGTATTGCAGGCATCAAATTTAGAATGAATGTATATTTATGAAAACAAAAATATAGTTTATTAGGTAAAATATTCATTATCTTGTCTTTGTACTGTTCTATTTACACCGATCAGCCATAACGTTATGACCACCTGCCTAATATTGTGTAGGTCTCCCTTTTGCCACCAAAACAGCCCTGGCCCGTCAAGGCATGGTCTCCACTAGACCTCTGAAGGTGTGCTGTGGTATCTGGCACCAAGACGTTGCAGATCCTTTAGGTCCTGTAAGTGGCGAGGTGGGACCTCCATGGATCGGACTTGTTTGTCCAGCACATCCAACAGATGATCGATTGGATTGAGATCTGGGGAATTCAAGTCAACACCTTGAACTCGTTGTTGTGTTCCTCAAACCATTCCTGAACCATTTCTGCTTTCTCGCAGGGCGGATTATCCTGCTGAAAGAGGCCAATGCCATCAAGGAATACCGTTGCCATGAAAGGGTGTACATGGTCTGTATCAATGCTTAGGTAGGTGGTACGTGTCAAAGTAACATCCACATGAATGGCAGGACCCCAGGTTTCCCAGCAGAACATTGCCCAAAGCATCACACTGCCTCCGCCGACTTGCCTTCTTCCCATAGTGTATACCGGTGCCATGTGTTCTCCAGGTAAGTGACGCACACACACCCAGCCATCCACGTGATGTAAAAGAAAACTGTGATTCATTAGACTAGGCCACCGTCTTCCATTGCTCCGTGGTCCAGTTCTGATGCTCATGTGCCCATTATTAGCGCTTTCGGCAATGGCAAGGGGTCAGCATGAGCACGCTAACTGGTCTACGGCTACGCAGCCCCATACGCTACAAACTGCGATGCACTGTGTTTTCTGACACCGTTCTATCAGAACCAGCATTAACCTTTTCAGCAATTTGAGCTACAGTAGCCCACGTGCATCAATGAGCCTTGTCCTTGTCCTTGAGCCTTGTCTTGTTCACCGCTTTTCCTTCCTTGGACCACTTTTGATAGGTATATATATATATATATATATATATATACGCCTGGACGTGACCGGGCACATCTCGCACATCTCCTCCTAAACTGTTTGACATACGGACATTTAAAAATTCCAACTGTTAGTAAGATCGGCAAGAGCCAGTGCTTACTGCATTACACCTCCATATTTCCCACATGTCATATGCTGATGAATCATTGCAACTACAGTTTTTTGTTCTTAATACACTTCTCTGTGTTACTATAGTCACATTCTTTATATCATATTATTTTTATTTGTATCACCTCACCACTTGGGATTTTCCTTTGATTGTATATTGGATGTGCAGAGGACGTGTAGATACTGGTGCATCTCAGTAGGTTTACAAAAGAGGTCAGTCTCAGATGAACCTAAGGTTTCTAGAAGTTCTATTTCTTTTTTGTTTGGTCGAGGGTATTGCTGTGTCTTTGATTTACCATTTTATCCCAAAAATATAATCTAAAAATTGAAAGTATTCTAAAGATCCCACTCAGTTTTTTGGAGAAATTATTTTTCGCGTCTCCTGATGTACCGGGAAATTCATTCCTAATTTAGATCCTATTGCTATGGCTCTCCACTTCACTGGCCCAGGGTAGAGTCATAGTATGGCCTGCAGAAGGATTTCTATGGCTGGCCGTGTTTTCCCTCATCCCCTAATGGCACACGTGTTAGGACTTTAATAAACACAGAAAACTGTAAAATGCACAATCCACAAAAAATAAATTACATCAAGTGCCACAAATTCTCAGAAGGGAAATGTGCCCATTTGCCCACGTCCCACCTACTACAGCACTCAATGCCCTGACTACAAGGTTGTACCTGGGTACTGTGCAAGGAGGGCTTAATGTGCTGGTAAAAGCATAAAGAAAAAAAACACAATACTGCACAAAAAGCTAGCTTGAATACAGTTCACTGCAATGATGTCACTGGGAGAAGGGAGGCAGCAAGTGGTGTTAATGCATTCTTTAAATAATTGTCAGTTACTGTACACTATAAATAAAGTGGTTAGTTACAGTCCACTTACAACCAGTTTTAATTAAGCAGTGTTATTAAATGTTACACAAACAGCTTTACTATGCCAGGGAACAATCAGTTAAATACTGTATGTTTGAAATCATCAGTGTTGTGTATCATCCTCCACCCAATCATCATCATTATCATCATCATAATCATCATCATCATCATCATTATCAAATAATAATTTTAAAAATAGGTAATTTTATGTCACTTAGCTACTTTTTTACAGCTCTGTTGGCTTTAAAGCGCCTTAGGGGCGCAGATGTTTTTATTGGTGGCCCAGCAAGTCTCAAATTAATCAGACTGGGTAGAGTTCATGAAAGTGAGGGCTGTCAAGACACATCGATCAGTTTGTTTCAGCTCCACCTTCCACTCACACCGGTCTAACATAAATGCTGTTCGGTCGAAGACCATCTGAGTGTTCAGTTTGGAACAGTGCTTGCAGTTAATCACCACGCGAACTGGTGCTTTGGCTCAAGCGAGTTTTATTTTTTGTTTTTTTTTAAACGTCAAGGCTTCACTCGTATCAAAGGTGAGAGAAAACCGAGCCGTCATACACGTCTAGGCATGGTAGACATAATTTAAAAGGTTTTAAGTCCGCATTTTCATTATTCCTACGTCATAATCTATTACATTCGTCGTTAATTATTGTAAATGATAAAATACCCGTATTCTGGTTTGTTTGAGGGAATTTAATGCAGATGAATGCACTAATTGCCGTCTAGACTACTAAATACTGCCATACAATGCATTAATATCTAACGTTAACTGATTTATTCGTTAAAAGTGACCTGCATCTGCAAATAGCGCTTCTGCTAGTTATAATAAATGATAACATTTGACTTCAAAAGCTATGAATGAGAACTTGAAGAATATCGAATTCTAGCAGTGAAATACAATCACTTGTTGCCACTGCCTATTGCCTATGTAATGTTTTATTTTACAGAAGAAAAATCCGTAACGACAACAATATTAAACCACTTTAACCAGCAAAACCTCATATGATGGTGGTTCAGAAAAGTGTTAATCCTACTGAACGTTCGTTTAAAATTCGAAATGTTGCGTTTGATATAGTTAAATCTCGTGATGAAGTCGATGTTAATCAGCTGCGGACTGCATCAAGGAGCTCGGACCCCAGAATAAACCTGTTCAGTTCCAAACATTTATAGAGTTAAGCGTTAACTAGCGTGACAAAAGTTTTTTATTTATTTATTTATTTATTTATTATTATTTTTTTTTTTTAGCAAAATACTATTGCATTATACTTTTGCAATTTAATTAAATACTTAATACCAATATAATGAAAAGTAGTTTGTTTTCGATAGTCAGTTTTCACTACAAATTGTGAAATCATCATTTAATTTACGCAATTAATAATTTGTAGTCGAACAATATTTATTTGTGATTTGTTAAACTGTATAACATTTTTGTGTTTATAAATAGACCATCTATTTTTTAAATACATATTTTTAAATGCATTATTTTCAGTCATAAATTTGTCAAAGCTTCAGTGGTTGCCCAATCTTTGGTTGATCGGGTTGATATGGTTACATCTATTTTAAACCAGCCATGCTTTGTATAAGGTCTAATCCGATTACTGGTTTCTGCTGCTTTACTCGTTTTTTCAACAGAAGAACCTATAAGAACCAGCAGTACCATGGGTCATACTGGACAAAAACTCGACAAACTGCCTCAGACTTCATGATAATAACAAGAGATTAAAAAAAAAAATTTAATTAAAAGCTTTTTAGCTTCCGCTTTAAGATACAATTTTGTGCTGACAGTAGTCTAGATTTGTAATTTTTAGTGACCATAATAAATTGTTAACAATCTCAGTGGTCATTGTTTCAGTCATAAAGTCTCGGTTTCTTGAGGCAACTGTGAGTTTTGGGAATTACTAGCTTAAGCAAAACGCATACCAATATTGATTTTAGATCAAATAGACATAAATAATAAACATTCCCAATAGTCAGTGTATAGTCAAACCAAGTATGTCTCGGATCAGAAGATGACTGAACTACACATCACTGTCACCATCCAGCTGACCACTCCCGAATGGCACACGCAGTCTCTTAAGTCATGAGAGGTCCTGAAGAGCAGCCGGTGTATTAATTTAGCCTGCATTTAAATATACAATAGAGTTCCATTAATAAGTCAAAATAGAGATGGCAGTGAAAAAAATTCCACAAACAAAAGACCACTCATAGGCATTTCAGAAAGGCTTAAAATTGATGGTTATTGTTGTGTTAGGCCGGCAGTACATACGTACGTTATGTAATCAAGAAAAATGAATGTGCTATTGTTGTTGGTGGTTTTCTTTTCACCAGATCCTGTTTCTTAAAGATGCATTGAACTATCTGAACCATTTTTAAAAGACAACAATGAGTCAAATTAATCAATTTAAGTAGACATGGTACTCTCAGTTTTTTCCAATCTTCCTCTGTCCAGTGTCTGTGTTGCCCATCTTAATCTTTTCTTTTATTGGCCAGTCTGATATATGGCTTTTTCTTTCCAACTGTTTCTTCTCTTCGCTGTTGATTTTGAGACTGGTGTTTTGCGGGTTCTATTTAATGAAGCTGCCAGTTGAAGACCTGTGCGGCGTCTGTTTCTCAAACTAGTACTCTAGTTTTTGTATTTGTCATCCTGCTCAGTCGTGCATTGGGGCTTCCCACTCATCTACTTTCTATTCTGGTTAGAGCCAGTTTGCGCTGTTCTGTGTAGGGAGTAGTAAGAGATCTTCAGTTTTTTGACAATTTCTCCCATGGAATAGCCTTCATTTCTCAGAACAAGAATAGACTGAAGTTTTAGAAGAAAGTTCTTTGTTTCTGGCCATTTTGAGCCTGTAATCGAACCCACAATTGCTGATGCTCCAGATACTCCAGAACTAGTCTAAAAAAGGCCAAATTTATTGCTTCTTTAACCTGCACAACAGTTTTCATCTGTGCTAACATCATTGCAAAAGGGTTTTCTAATGATCAATTAGCCTTTTAAAATGAAAACTTGGATTAGCAAACACAATGTGCCATTGGAACAGAGGACTGATGGTTGCAGATAATGGGCCTCTGTACACCTATGTAGATATTCCATAAAAAATCGTTTCCAGCTACAATAGTCATTTACAAAATTAACGTCTCCGCTAAATTTCTGATAAATTTGATGTTATTTTAATGGACAAAAAAACTAGCTTTTCTTTCAAAAACAAGGACGTTTCTAAGTGACCCCAAACTTTTGAATGGTAGTGTATCTTCACGCACTCAAAGAATTGGCACGTAGCAAAACCAAAACATTACAACACGTAGGCGTAACATAGGCTACCTTTAATAATGTAGCCTTTAATAACCTTTTCCTGGGATTTTCCAGTGGACACCATCCATATATACATCTCCTCTGTGAAAAGCTGGAACATCAGGGTTGTGGCAAACAATTATGTTTGCATACAATAATTATCCTTATTAAATCTTAGATGAAGTATTGACTTTGAAAAAACGTTATAATGGCTTAGTCTGAACAGGATTTTGAACAGGAAAATCTTGTTTTTAGTGAAGACCTGTCTCAGGATCCTGTTTCTATTTAGTATTTTAGGGTGATCTTTACATTGCATTATCAACCATGGTTTGTTAAAAATGATGAAATGCAGCATGTCAAGAGTTTTTACTTATTTCTATAAAATTAGGAGGAAGTACATCGACAAAACCTGAAATAAGGGATTTTATTCAAATATCATGAGTACAGATAACAGTCCTGGTTAAAAGTAGAATTTGTTTTATAATTGAAAATGTCACCAACAGTTGAAGTACCTCTGTGTGAACACTGAGTTCTCTGGCTGTGATAGAGGTTGACATTATTTAGTGGGAATTGGATTTTGCACGTTCGTCACTCTCCAGAGAGTTTGTAATGATGCGGTGCAGGTGCGGAGGTGGGGGCGGCTGGAACATGGAGCAGACTGAAGGCTGAAGCAGTTTTCTCATGTGGTAACCAATATGGTACTAGTAAATTATATACAGTATATAGTGTAGCAACCTGGGGGTTAGAGGGAGTGGGAAGGACTGCCCCAGATTCTGGGGTGACTTTTGCCTGTCCGCAAATGCGGGAGAATTCTTTGTAAGGGCGGGAGACCACATCAGAGGTGTATGTAGAAATGTATGGGGTTGTGGGTGAGTGCAGTGGGGGCCCCCACGGTGTGTGGGTGGTTCCGCCCTCAGGAGGAGATAAAAGGGGGGGGCTGACGTGTGAATAGATTGTTGTATCCGTCCGTATATTCACAAGACAAAAATGTATATTTCCTCTGAGACTCACCGCGAAAGATACAATATACAAACCTCAATTACAAAAAAGTGTGAATATTTTACCTAATCAACTTTATAGTTTTTTTTTCCCGAAAATATACACTCATTCTAAATAAAACACGTTCCAAAATAGTTTAGACAGGGGTAATGTAAGACTGGTAAGGTTGAGCAATGTTCAAAAAACACCTGTTTGGAACATTCAACAGGTAAACGGGTTGATAGGTAACAGGTGATCCTGTTATCATGACTGGGTATAAAATCAGCATTCACGACAGGCTCGGCTGTTTTCATGCAAGGATGGTTCGAGGTTCATCACATTGCCCAAATCTGCATGTGCAAATATGCCAACATTTTAAGAACAACGTTTCAAAGCATTCAATTGGAATGAATTTAGGGATTTAAACAGACCATAGTATTAGTTAAAGGTTCAGAGAATCCGGAGATATCTCTGTGTGTAAAAGGATGGGCAAAATCAATATTGAATTCCTGTGATTTTTTAGCCCTCAGGTGACACTGCCTTAAAAAACAACATGGGTCTACACTGAATATAACCAAATGGGCTTGGAAATACTTTTGAAAACCGTAGTCTTAGAAAAACTGTGCATCTTCAAATGCTAGTTTAGACTTTACTACTCAAAGCAGAAGCCATTTATCAACAACAATCAGAAAAGCTGCCGACTTCTCTGGGCTTGAGTGCATTTGAGATGGACTGCCGCAAAGTGGAAAAGTGCACTCTGGTTTGACGAGTCCACCTTTCAAATTATTTTTGGAAATAATGGACGTTGTGTTCTCTGGGCCAAAGAGGAAAAGGACCATCCCAATTGTTCAAAAGCCAGAGTCTGTCATGGTATTAATGCACGATTATTGCTGAAGTGTACATGTACATTTTGGAGTAGCATATGCTGCCATCTAGATTACGTCTTTTCCTATGCTGCCTATTTCAGCAAGACAACAAAAAGCCACATTCTGCATGTGTAACAACAGCGTTTCTTCGTGATCCAAGAGTGCTGTCTGGTATTGAAAACGTGTGGCACATTATGTAGTGCAAATTATGACCACGAAGGCCTCGGACTGTTGAGTAGCTGAATCTTACATCAAGCAAGAATGATAACAATTAGTTACCTCAGTTCCGCACTGATTGCTGAGTGTTAAAAGGAAAAGTGATGTAAAACAGTGGTAAATATGCCCCTGTCCCAACTTATTTGGAAATTGTGGCAGGCACTAAATTTAGAATGACAACAATATCACAAGCGCTCCACAAGTTTGGCCTGTTTGGGAGGGTGGCAAGAGAAAAAAAACACTCTCCTCCAAAAAAGCTACGTCAAATGCGTTTGAGCTTTGCAAAAAGCACATTGCAGATTCCGATGCCAAATGGCAAAAGGTGCTGTGGTCAGATGAAAACAAAAAATCTTTCCACCCAAAAAACACCATGCCTACAGTAAAGCATGGCAGTGACAGCATCCTGTGTTGGGGGTGTTTCTCTTCAGCAGGGACTGGAGAACTTGTCAGAATAGAAGGGGAAATGGACAGCTGAAGGACAATAAGGTAAGATGTCCTTGAGTGGCCTTCGAGAATCCCCATGAGAATCTATAGATTGAATTGAAAAGTGCAGTCTATGAGCAGTCACCGTGCAATTTGACTGATCTTAAACAATTAAGCAAGAAAGAATGGGAAAGTATTGCACAATCTAGATGTGAAAAGTTCATATTCAAAGATACTCATGGCTGTAATTCAAGCAAAAGTGGTTTAATCAAGTATTAACTCAGCGGGGTGTTCACTTGTTTACTGTTTTTTCTTCCCCCCACTTGGATGTTTTTTGTGCCTATTTTATGTTTTTTTCAGGATGATAGGCAACAAAAGAAATGAAAGAGGGTGCTGCCCACTGTGTGTGTGTGTATATGTATACATATGTTTGTATACGTATGTAGTAAGTATAAGTAAGTATAAGTATATATTTATATACTTATATTTACTATATACGTATACTTGTAGACACACATGGTGTGTTTTTTCCACAGTGTGATCTACTTGTCAGGCCCCTCAACCTGCTAGGATGGAAAGTAGTGGGAGTGGATGTTCAGCGGGTTTGGCATCATCCTGTATCGCCGGTCAGGAGAACGGCAGCGAACAGATCTTTGAGGTGGCAGTGGAGAACGGCTCTTTGCACCAGACTTCCCAGTTCGCTGGGGTGGAGCTCCTACAGTCCTTCAAGCCCCTCATCATCCCCTGCTACGCATTGGTGGTGCTGGTGGCCCTCCTGGGCAATTACCTGCTGCTCTATGTAATCTGTCGCACTCGCAAGATGCACAACGTCACCAACTTCTTCATCGGCAACCTGGCCTTCTCGGACATACTGATGTGCGCCACTTGCGTGCCCTTCACGCTAGCCTATGCCTTCAACCCCCACGGCTGGATTTTTGGACGCTTCGCCTGCTACCTGGTCTTCCTCGTCCAGCCGGTTACCGTCTATGTTTCTGTTTTCACGCTTACTGCTATCGCAGTCGACAGGTGTGCATGGCCGTAAGCACGTTTTTCATACAATTAGTCACTCTTGCACTAGCAC
>JAOYSI010009839.1:0-10687 GCA_025775065.1 Hiodon alosoides
CAGGTTACTGTCAGAATCGTAAGCATGTTTTTCTATTATTAATATAATTAAAAAAATTAAAAAAACATGTCTGAAAAGGGGGGACTTACGACTTTATGTTAAAGGGAAATTTATGGTAAAAAGAAAAATATGTATCATTTCTTTACAAATTATTGTATTTTAAGACACCTTAAATTTTTTGATTTTGTCCTATTTTAAATATATTTATATATAGCGTTATTTTGACACTGAAGACGAATCGAAATGAATATGTTTAAGCCTGATGCTGCGGTTGCCTAGGAAAGCCATGGAAATGCAGTCCACCATGCAGTTTCAGATAAGACTAACATGCTGTGGTCTAATGCACACATGGAGTAATGATCATGTGTGGTTTTGCCCTATAATGCTTGCAGTATGATCATTTTTTTTTGACAATGAGTGAAGACTGACTGTCAAGTGAAAAAATAATTGCTGAACACAAGACCATAAGGAGGACCGAATATTGTTATCAGAGTGGTCCCATATTCTTATTCTGAAGGTAAAAGGGGGTCCGACCCGGTACTAGCAAGGTGTGCCTAATAAAGTGGCCGTATATAAAGTGTGTGTACATATATATCTCAATATACACACCTGGTATTTACTTTAAATGTGTGAAAATAAAGGACAAATGAATTAATTTATTATTTAACATATTAAATATGAACATGTGGTTTGGAGCTTTTACATCACACATAACGGGATAAACCAGACCCAGGCTTGTGTACCAGAGCTGCGTTATCTCTGGTTGTGTCTGACATTTTTTGTCTGCAATCCCTATTGGTGCTGTGATACTTTTGACTCCCCCATCCCCACCTATGACCGTCAAATGCTGAAAGGTTAGTAATGTCCTTCTTCTTTTCCAAGAAGGCGAAAATAAGCAATTGGCGAATTAACAATTTAACACGATTAAACTTCCCGTTATACAGACAAGAATTTCCCTATTAATAAATTCTGAATTGAGGGTATTATGCTGGAAAAGTGTGGGGGCACATTTACCATAAAACCAGCTGTATAACTCCGACTAAACATGAGGCTTTGTAAGATCAGAACTTTAACATTCTGAGGGCGATAGGGAACCATGGTCCTTCAAGTAGACCATTGTTTCACTCTCATAATAAAGCTATTCTGCACACGTTCCTAATCCATCCGTCAAACTATTCTTGTAACACTCGAAGTGAAACTGCCGAACATGCTTTAAAAAAAAAATATTTTGATCTTATTTTCTAAAGTCTAAAATCGGAAGCTATGAATGGTCTAGACTGATGCATGGAATGAGGGTGAAAAGGTCTGTAAATCAGTTCATGCTGATAACTGACATTGAAACCTAAGTGGAAAGGCAAAGAAACCCAGTAGCTGGTCATAAGAGCAGCTGATCTGAGTCAAGTGGACAGCAGCTAGCCTCTGCATTGTTGACTGACAAAACTGACATATGTAATAACATTGATTCACACTGATTAAGTGTTTCTTGTCATTCTATTTGTCAATTCCTTTCAATGTCAGCCGAAACATGATACTTACAAAAACACCAAATATTGAGTGACTGGATCAGGGGTTAACCCCCTGGCTTTTATATAGTTCTTAGTCCACCATTTATATAATATAAACCTTGACCTCTGGTCAGTTCGGCTTTTCACAGGAGAACCTTCCCCTGAGTTTCAGGCAACTTGAGGGCCAGTAAACCCCCTCGTACCAGAAAAGAGAAAGACATCTGGATGAGGACGACCGTGGTGATGCCCACAGATGAGGCAAAAATGGAGCTGCCCATGTTGGCGGCCACCTTGCATAGAGTGGTCACAACTGGTCGGCCCTGGCCCCACGGGGGGAGAAGAGCAACTCGGCCCAACCGGGGGCCGACGCCTGGGAGATTCCACTCCTTAAGGGAAGCTGTGTCTTCAGATCTTCGCTCTACCTCACCTTTTAATCATTTCCTTTGATTAGTAATGACAAGGTGTTTCCAGGTGTAAATCAGATACTAGCTGAGAACCAGCTCAAAAACCCATCCGTCCAGTAGCTAAAATTGCCTATCATTGATTTAAATAATGTTTTGTGATGGTTTTTTTTTTCTTAACACTGTAAATAATTTCAGGGAAAAAAATTCTGAAATGAAGGTCATTTATTAACATTGCTAATTCTAACTAAATACCCAATTGATCAATGGCTGGATATGAAATATGGTTTCATGTTCAGAGCTAATCTTCACAAATCCCTTGATAATTAATGTTTTTATTAGAGATAATAAAATGCAGAATAATATAATTTGTCGTGCCTTGATAAATGTGTGGCTGTACCTTTTCAGATCCAGGTACAATTCCATAGTGACGACAAGAATGACAAAGAAGAGTCCCTGCGAGGACGGCAGTTTGACTGGAGCTTATGAACAGGAAGAAGGCGCAGCCAGCAGATATGAGCATCGAGCCAGCTGCAAGGAGATAACGACATGGTCACACATTAAAATATACTACGAGGTGTGCTTTGCAATGAATATGCAGAAATGCCGGATCACGAGTCATGCGGACATGAACTAGTACCACGGTGCTTAATCCAGCGTGTACGCACAATAGCACCATCTAGCGTACTGTGGCTGTTCAACCAAAAAAATAAATAAATGTTTTCTACATGGATCCAAACAACCTCATACTAGCCCGCAAAATATCTGGTTTTCCCATAGGAGGGCAGTAATAAGGACGTTAAAGAATCCTTGATTTAAAGACAAAAATTCTTTCAATTTGCTACATTTAGGTTTTCCAGATGGCGTGTTAACAGTAATAATACTTCAAAAACACAACTCTGGTTATGCATATACGCTATCAGTCCAATCTTATCTTTTCACTCAAAAGAACTGGACGAAGTAGAATATGGAACATTGCTTTATTTATCAAGTATCAAGATGTACATCTCAAGTGTTCAATGGGAAAATACTGAAGACATAACAGTTTTCTAATCAGTGTTTTATGACTTCACTCCTGTACCCCATGCCAAGTTATGTGACTGAAATACAAAACACATGGAGGATATGAAGATGTATTAGCCATATTTACCACAGGTTTCACACGCCTGGGGTTTCCAGCATGCCCTGCGTTGCAGATTGTCCACAGTCTTTCTGTCGCATCCTGATGACCCGGAATACCTCATAAAGGATACTTAGACTCTACACATTGCCTCCCTTTCCCCGCTTAGTGTACTCTACTAGCAGATTTTCAGAGAACTTTTACTTTTAGACAAAACTTTTTTTGAAACTTGACACATTGTTTTTGCAATGTTAATATAAAATCAGGTTGGATTTCACTGCAGCAAGTAAGCAACTCAGCCAGCAAGTAAGTAACTCTGCAAGCAGGAAACACAATGAAAAGAAGGTGTGCACTTTGTTTCTTTCATGCAGTACACACTTAATGAGCGATGCTTACCTTTCAGTGCAGGGTGGTGACTGCTTTGCATTAGATCCAGTCCTCCCTGCTTTAGCAACTCGACCTCTGCCTACCCAATCAGTGCTTGACCAGGCCCCGGCCACCAACGCTCGCTCTGCCATCAAGTCCTCCAACTTACAAACCCAATTTTGTAGGAAATCAAAGCCTGTTATGTACTTCTTTCTGCTCTGCTTGTTCTCCGGTCTTCTCCCCCTTGGCAGGCTGCAGCAGTGGCAGGCCGCAGACGTGATGTTAACATTCCCCTCGCATCTTACCCAGGAAATCCGGCGGTGGTGCTGACTGCAAATGCGCTTAAACGCATCTCTGCGTGACCAAGACGGGAGGCGCTTTTTAATTCAATGTGTTTACGCAACCTCAAAACTGGTCACAGACGACAAAACATCCCGTCGCTTTTAATGCCCAGGAAAACATGGCTGCTTCTGATAGATACATTCATGGGGGGCTGACAGAACAGATCGGTGGACCTTCTTTTTAACATTACATGTGGAGAAAGAACCTTTTAACTAGTTTGCTATTGTCTCGGATGGCCAGTACAATGCCTTCATTGACTGCCAGTTGTTGCTGGCCCTGCAGAAGATGGAATCTTTACTGAACCATTAAAAGTTTTTGCCTGCTTCCATAGCAACACATCCCTCTTCTTCTTGGGAAACACATTGTACTGTTAAAATGTGGTGTTCCCTAATTAGCTGAGAGATGTCGTGTCTGAATTTTGGTTGAAATGGGGTTCTGTTACAGAACTTCTGTATCTGTCTGTTAGCCCACCCCTTCCCTAGTCTGTATGCAAGGGCCTAAGGTCACAGTTTATTTGCAGCCAGTGAGAAACATCTTATACTCAAGTTTCCCATCAAGCTTGGAAGGCACTATGGTGCTGAATGCTAAGCTGTAGTCTCCAAACAGCATTCTCACATATGTGTTCCTTTTTTCCAGGATGCATTTTAGCATCGGCTGCTGTTTTCGCCTTCAAGCCAGTGACTATCAAGATGACGTCCAGCATTCTCGCTGTGCCGTGTGGTAAGTGGCAATGCAGCAAGGTGTGGTTGCATCAACGTTGTCTGCCACTTCTATCGATTGGGTTCCATGGTGTAATGGTTAGCACTCTGGACTCTGAATCCAGCAATCCGAGTTCAAATCTCGGTGGGACCTTTCTGTGTGATGACATCAGCCTTCTTTTTTTGCCGTTTGGCAGTTTTTAATGTTGAAAATTATCAAAAGGGCAGCTTGCCTTGAATGTGCAGTGAGACTAAAAGCTCAGTTTTGCCATGTATGAGGTTCAAACTCACAACCTTGAGACCACAAGACTGATATCCTACCTACAGAACCAACGTTTGTTGGGCAGAACAGAGACATAATGGGTGAAAAAGCATAACTTGCAGATACCAGTTTGCTGGTAAGGCATCGCACGGCAAAATGGCTGCGTTGACCGGGAAACAAACCCGTGTCAACTGGTTTCCCGCATGGTAGGCGAGGATACTCACCACTATACTAATGAGGAGAAAGTTGCAGCCTAACTTGCAGATGTGTTTACACCTTACTGCGCGTGTTTCATGGTCTTGGTACTTGAACGGCACAGGACAGGTATTTCACTGGCAAGCAAATGCCGAAATAGCTCAGTTGGGAGAGCGTTAGACTGAAGATCTGAAGGTCCCTGGTTCGATCCCGGGTTTCGGCAGTTTTTGTGCTCAACTTTGGTTCTCACTCCTTTTTATGTATGATATCCATTTCGTCGTCAAACCGGAAAAAGGATGCAACTCTTCCCCAACAGTCACGTATGCCGTAGACAAAAAGGACCATGGTTCATGGAGAATGCGGGCATCGATCCCATCACCTCCCGCATGCTAAGCAAGCGCTCTACCACCTGAGCTAATTCACCATTACCAATGCAAGCGCAAGTAGTGATGGAAAGTCTTGGGTGTGGCCCAATCAACACAGCAGATAATAAACACCAAATCTGAACAAATTACAATATTTTGTATCAAAATAGACAACAATATACACAAAATACAGATATACACAGACACAGTTTCCACACAGTCATAGAAGAGCCCTGAATTTTAAAAAGCTGACAATAATCTAATCACATTAAATAAAATTGTATCGAATAGCATTTTGTTTTGGTAAGTATCTAATTCCTTAAATTAATGAAAATAAAAACAAAAATACAGTTACGTAAAGGATGATTAGCGGGTTTCCAAGGTTTTGATTTGGTACCATTCTTAGTTTAAAACTAAAACGCATATTGTTTTCTGCCGTACCAAGAGCTCCTGATTATTTTACAGGGAGATGTTTAATGGTTTAATTCTCCCAGAGATTACATCTAAAATGTAATCCCTGATTTAAGAAGTTGTGAAAGTTATCGAAAAACTCAGGGAGGCTGAACAGAGGGAGGCTGAACAAGAGAGAAAAAGTGGGAGATTTTTCAGTAAGGTCTAAAAGAGGGAAGACAAACTCCACACGGTCATGAGTAAGATCATGATTTCAGAGTTGTTCAACTTCTGTTTACCACCACTGATTATGTACAATTAAAAACCAGGGGTGACACAGTGGTGCGATGTTTAGTGGTGCTGCCTCACAACATCAGGGTTCCTGGGTTTGAGTCCTGGCTGGGGTTGCCTGGCTGTGTGGAGTTTGCAAGTTCTCCCTGTGTCTGTGTGGGTTTGGTTCATTGGCCATACTAACTTGCCCTGTAGGTGTGTGTGTGTTGCCCAGCGATGGCCTGCCGTCTTGTTCTGGGTGTATCTGTGCTCTATACCTGCTGGGAGTTGCCCAGCAACCCTGACCAAGATGAGCAGTTTCAAAAATGGATGGAAAACCAACAATAATTGTCACAGTATTAATGGTGGCAGCATTTTATTAACATAATTCTTGCTAATGTAAACTTTCTTTCTTTTTTATATTGCCGTGAATCATCAGAATACAGAGTCAAGAAGGGTCTGGGAATGTTCAGCAAAAAGACCCTGACATTCTTTCACTAGGCAGTCAGTAGTCGTGCACAATTGGATAAGGCCTGAAACCACTGTGAAAAATTTTAAGTTATGTAAGTCTCTCAGGGTAAGAACATCTGTTATGAAAACACCATTTATTACAGCCCCGCCCACCTGGGAAGAAATGCGGAATCATTTAATGCGCATGTCAACATGTTGAGAACAATAGAACAGCTGGTCAATAGAACAGCCATATCACATTACCACTATGCTAGTCCCCTGCGGATGTTTAGATCACATGATCGCTGAACTTGTCATTGGCATCATCTCTTGTGTAGTTTTATTCTGACTGTCATTAATAATAATCCATGCTCACAATCCATGCGGAACTTCATCAACAGTTTGTCTGTCTTTTCTTATCCATGCATTGGCTTTTTTGATGGTATGAAAATCATTCAGGCTATTTTCCAGATTTGTTTCTTCATCTGAACAATTCCTCAAAGCATGGTAAATTAAATTGGTGGTTAATTGATTCAAAGTTTGTTTCAACAACATTCTTCCATATTACTCACATACTTTGAAAACCTTTGATTTATATCTTACTTTACATGACAAATTTACATCAGGATACTCACAGAGCAAATTCAGGTTTTAGATTCCAGTTAACATATGTTCCAGTTAAAAGCAAACGATGTACTGCTGTCCTCGTTATTTAAATTGAAATAATAAAGTGTATAATAATAATAATAATAATAATAATAATAATAATAATAATAATAATAATAATACACAAATGTAAATTCTAGATAATGTACAGCTAAATGCAAATATAAAAGATCGCGACTGTTATCTACTGAAATAAACAAATAAGCCAAATTACATTTATATTGTAACGGGGATGGCTAGAAGCGCTTCCCCCGCCAAATGGGCTAAAGCCCGTGGGGGCTGCTGGGAAGCCTGGCTCCCGGGACTTAAAGCAATGTTAATAATGTGTTCTATGTTGCGGTTTTAATCGCTGTTCATGTGTAGATGTTTAGTTTAAGCGCCTAGACTTTGTGTGGTTTAGATTCAATGTCCTCACCACGGACCGGTTTATCTGTGCGTGTGGGGACCCTCTGTGTATTCCTGTATGTTTGCAGTTCTTTCCAATGTCAGTTCTGCCTTTTTAAAGGCAGTTGTAAGCGCATGTGTGAAATAAAGTGTACGTCTTTCTGTTGATCGGTGTCTGACTCCTTGCTTGAACCCAGCAGAGTAGTAGCACTCTGAGAAAACGCGACAATATGGTGTTGATGTTGAACAATGCATGCACTACTTTAGTACGGCAGTAGGGGTCCATAAAAGACTTGGTTCTTTGATAATGAATTTTTGGGATTCATTCTGAACAGTAAAGCGATAAGTGTGCATGTATCCATGCGCACATGCATGCGTTCATGATTGCACACACACACAGACACACAATTTAGGCTGTAGATGTAAACAATTGGAATACCACATGCATGCATATGTGCGTGTGTGTGTGTGTGTGTGTGTGTGTGTGTGTGTGTGCGTGTGCTAGCATGTGGTATTCCAATTGTTTACATCTACAGCCTAAATTGTTTTAATAAATGCCCATCAAAACAAATAAATAAAGCTATAAACTGAGCTATAAAGTTGTAAACTGCATTCATTTATATTTAAAAAGTACTGTTTGACAAGTCGTTGGGCCAATGAAAAAACACTTCGGAAGACTGCCGTTCCTCACTTCAATCCACTGATATTTCGACCCCTTTAAGACCCGCCCATTGAGACATGCTCTCTGCAAATTACCTTTGAAGAATAGTTTTTGCGAGACTCTCAGCAAGTGGGCACTTTCCCTTAAATATTCTTCAGTGGAGTAAGCGATTTGTGGTATCAGTCATTCATAGGATTAATTATTAGGGCATCGGGAACACATTCGTTGGAAACAATGTCGGTTTCCCTATGCTAACTTTTAAAAGAACATTGAGGGCTATGCCTCTTCAAGCGGGACGCAAGCAATAATCATCCCAGATTTCGAGGTAAGGGGTCTTGCATAAATGAAACGGGGTAGGAATTGTCCTAATGTAATTATAAAGGGGTGTCAGTGACAATCTGATTAAACTGTTTATAAAAATATGCTATTATAGATAATCTATTTAGTCTTTATCAGATTTTAAAGTTTCAGTTCACATAAATTGTGATCCTAATTATTTGTGCTGGTTGATCATGTCCTTACTGGACGGGCGTTTATTTATTTATTTATTTTTTTTGCCGATTGAAAAGGCTGCATATTAACGCATGCTGCGATTTGTTTATGATATAGTGATATAGGCTAGAGTCGCGATCTGAAGACCAGCCGCTCCACTAATGCACTGCGTTATGCCCCGCAATTTCTTCGAAATTTAGGCCAGCCAAGAGCTACCTCAATATAGACTCAATTCAAGCTGAGCTCATTAAAGGAACTCGACTAGCAAAACTGAATCCAGACTCCATAAAAGTTGCGTTGTAACTTTCCCTTACCCAAATCATAACCATCACCCTAACCACATTTTTCTCAAGACTAGGAGTTCTAATAGCGAAAACGAGAGATCTTGAACTATCTCTAAACTTTTATTATTAAACTTTGTCTCTAAATATTTCAGCAGAATAACCTAGTTTATTAAATCCAATTTTCAAAGCAAAAGAGTGGCCTATAAATAATACAGCGAACTAATAGCTTTAGCCGTCTTAGAATTCAACCATTCCTGTGCATTTGATATGATGGGTGTTTCTTCAATCCTGAGTTAACTGTTCGTGTGCGTTCTTAACAATATAAGAAAAGCATGTTGAACCATTTCTTAAACGTGAAAAATAAGCCGTATGTTAGGGCTTAAATTTGTATCAAATTTGAACGCTATCGCTGCTTTGAAAAAAATATATTATTGAGTTAATTTCTCCTCAATTCAAATAAAATGAAAAAGAAATTTAAAATGAATAAAATGAAACTAAGTAAAAGACATCCAATGTGAAATCTGTCAAAGCTTAAACATGAAAATGAGTTATGTTACATTTTGAAGTAATTTAAGCTTTATTTTAATTATTTTTAATTTAGCCTTATGTTAGAGAGTGCATAATGAAAGTGGCAGAACGAGATTTAACATTGAATTTTTTACATTAAAGCAGCTGGTTCGATCTTTTCCTTGACCTGCCTACATTGGAAAATCTACTCTTAACTTTTGTTATGCATTGCATTGCCATCAGAAGAGAGATCTGACCATCAGCAACCTCTCTGTGAGTGAGATACTTCATAAATACTTAATATTTGACTGTAGATCAAGTCCCTGATGCTTTCACATTCATATCTATTTAATTATAGGAAAATGTCGATGGCTAATTGGTGGTAACTAAGTTTGCTTGGGTACATGGTTTCGATAGTTGTTTGTGGGTTTGGTTAATTGCTTTGTTTTGGTCAGCAAGTGTTGAATGAGTAACTGAGTTTGTTCAAAAATGCACAAACACAACACACTAAATTACTTTCTTTAACATTCAATGTATATTTCTTATTAATTGTTATGGTGAATTCAATGTTCATTACGATGCACCCTATCATGCTAAAGACTAGTACTTTCTCTGGGGACTGGGGGTTTGGTTAACATTAGTACTCAATTGCCAATCAGATCCTACGAGTAATACGGTTTCTCCTCTCCTCTTGAATATTGAATGGCTACACCTTTACCTAGAAGCATTTTACATGTCAAATTGTTTCTTTGGAACCCACTATTTGTCATTGTGTAGATTCTAAATCATCAAGCTTGGGATTTTTTTCAGGTTAAAGCATTATTTTTTTTAAAATTCAGGTATACAGTATTGAGGTGATTAGTCAAACAGAATGAATGTGTCTATACAACATTACTGGCATGATCGACTGAGCAAAGCCTACCCTTCATCAACAGAGACCACATAAATGGTAGTGGTAGTGTTGCTGTAGTTTTCATGTGGGGAAATTGAGACTCAATGATAACTAGCAACTTAAGACAACATTTGAGTATCATATAGCTACTTTAAGCATTGGGTTACCATGCTGCAGTTTCACTTGCTGCTTTTGTAGTCTCCTGCTAAAACCGATGTTTTGGTTTCACTAGACTCTGCTGACAGTGTCTGCTTCTCTGTACTTGTCAAGTCTTTATGGTTAGTTCTGAATTATAAGTAATTTTTACGTTTTTTTTTTAACTTTTAGGATGAATAATCTTTCTGAATAATAATATTTGCTAGTAGGCCAACTGAATGTATAGTCTATTTAAAAGGATCTAATATTACTTCATTCTTAAAGTCTTAATTACATCTTTT
>JAOYSI010009840.1:0-10686 GCA_025775065.1 Hiodon alosoides
CCCCCCCCCCCCCCCCCCCCCCCCCCCCCCCCCCCCCCCCCCCCCCCCCCCCCCCCCCCCCCCCCCCCCCCCAAGATCATTGGCGATTCAAAATGTATATATTTAAAAAAAAAAAAAAAAAGTTGAACTACATAATCTGCCAAACTAAAGATGGGTAAGAGCAGCACTAAAGTGACATTAAGTGTTGATAAAGGGCCTCGGACGGTGCACTCACTTGGTGAGGATGGAAACCAGATCCTGGGCGCCGCCCTGCTGTAAACTCTCCCACTGCTCCAGCAGGGACACTAATTCAGCCTTGGAGTCCACGCTGGCAGACGGAGACGTCATGGCTGCGCCTGAGAGGCAGGGAGAGGGACGAGGGCAGAATGAGCCCCAACACGCTCAGAACTCAATGGGCAGTGCAGTTTCACTGTCGATGCGGGGTCTTGGCATTATGAGCGGGTTGTCAGGTGCGGCAGAACTGAAACCCCCAAGTGATTTAGCCCAGGCACACTTCATTAATCTGGAGCAACGGCGATTTCCTCTGCAGATGTAACGGCTTGTCTTAATGCTGCGCTTATCTTGGCTGCCAACACAGCTGCCCCCCCCCTGAGACCACACCATTGAAAATATCTGATTCAGGGGTGATCAGCTAATTCTCTCCCTTACATTTGGAAGCCACACAAACAAATTACGATACAGGTAACGTTACATCTGTTCTGGCATTTGTCCCAAACAGGACAGCGGGCTGCGGCAAGCAGGACACATGAAAAGCCCCACTTGGTCCAGTTTTACTCCGTGTAACACCTCTTTACCAAGCAAGCCGTCGTCATTCCTCTCACATACTCTCTGTGCTTAGAGGGGACTCATAACACGTTAGAGTGTAAAATCTGTACTTTTTAAATACAGCTTTTATATCAATTCAGACCCCAAACCTACAGTACACCCTATCAAAAGAACTATATATATAAGAAATTATACATATTATATAATAATATAATGTGTGTGTGTGTATATATATATATATATATGGGACCAAAACCAAACTTTTGCACCAAACACAACAAGTATTTAATAGAGCTAGTCTATAAATCAAAGAGATCACCCTATCCAGTGATTTACGCTTACCTTGGACCTTCGTCTCTCACTTATACAGCTGGATGTGCGCTGAACCAGTTCAAGTGGAGTACACTTCTCTTCATAATTTTTAAACCCCAAACTTTGAGTACTGTACCACCAGATGTAGAATCGTATCGCAGCTTGATTATGGAGCCTCAAGGACAGAAAGGTATATAACTATCAGCAAAGGAATTACGTTTAAGTGCAAACAAGGAATTCAAATATCAAATACAAACTAAGTATGGAGGAGACCGTATAAAACCCACTCGGCAGGTAAACAGAGCCACGAAAGCGAAATGAAGAGTAGATTTTAAAAAAAACCCTCTCGTCATCTTCTTATAAGCAAGCGAAATGTTTTAAATAACACTACAATTTAAATTAAATTTTATGTTAACATTTATTTCCAATAACTCTTACTTACGCACTTTCATAAACAATAATCAAAGCGTGCATTCGTTAAATGACGGTAAACAAAAAACAAAAAACTGTTTTATTCAGTTACATTTAAACATTTTTGCGGGGACCGGGTCAGTCAACACAGGGTTAACAAGGTCGTTAACACTATCGTCGCAACTCCAGACTCCAGCGACTTCAGAGAATAACTCGGAGCCAACTCTACCGGCGTTTGTAGCGTTGTTTGAGGGTTAGCGCGGCAGAAACCAGGGAATTCCGTTAAACGCGTAGCTTGGCACAGTGTCGAATTTATTAATGGTGTTGTCGAAAGGCCGCTTGCTTCAGTCGATAAACAAAATGATACGTGAAAGGTTAGAAAACCTGCAGTCAAGTTCCTTTCACTCGATCACTGCCGAGCACTACACCGAAGTCAGTCCGTCATATTGAAATAGCTTGATAACTAGCCAGCTATAACCCAAACTGTTAAGCAGTAAAAAATCGAAACTTTAATTAGTTACACGCGGCATGGTAAAATATATCCTTTTACGAAATTTTGCAGGTAGTCAAAACGTTATACATAACGCAACCCAATGTTGCATTTATGTTCACATGTGACGGGGGCAGCTAGGTTACGAGACAGGTCTAGAGTCATGTTAGTTTGCCTCTCTAAACAAACTATCAACTTAAACTTCACACAAGCCGCTAGTTAAACTAGCCAGTTACTTGCAATCGTCACGTAACTAGCCGGACACCAGAGTTCATAGAAGCATGAACTCAAGACAACCTGAAAGTGAGTGGCTTCTGACAAGAACAGTCATTTCAATCTTACCTCACAGTTCCGCGCGATTTCCCCCCCCCCGTCTCCCCTGCAGCGGACTTCACAAATAAAGGAACTGTTGGTAAACACTGGCTATAATTCTGTAGTATTGCCCGTTTTTACACCACCACCGTTATGATCTCACTTGTTTCGGCTCACCCGTGTGCACCTAGGTTTATTATGGCGACCACGTTGAATACGTCATTAATCTGCGACTCTTGTCTGTTACAGATGACGCAAACAACACTTGGCGTCTTGACTCTGGGTATTGAAGTAACTTGTTCCATAAAAGAAACACCATTTCCTTTTATATCACGAAGATGTCTGAAGTGGGGGTTTTTTCCCCCTGATATCTGAAGTATACATCTGAAGACACGGACAAATAATACATACATTTAGAAAAAGCACACAAATAACAAATGTAACTACTAGTTTTAAACTGTCAGGTCAGCTCTGCGGCTACTTGGGGGAGCAGAGAGCAGTGCTCTGCCAGGTCAACTCTGTATTGCCTGGGGGAACAGAGACCAGAGCGTTCTCCACACCTTGCACCATAGCAAGACTTAGTCCTGACTCCTCCCTCTCTGCAAGAGCCAATCAGAAGGGGAGTTTCATCCTGTTCGTCCTGCCCAGAGACCTACAGAGGCGGGTTTGGCACGCAGTATGGACTGCAGGGGTCTGGACACCTAAGGCTTTGAAGTAAAAACCCCGTGGTGTGTGTGAGACCAGTGTAGAACCTCTGTCAGCAGTGTAGTACCTGCACAGTCAAGAATTTAAACATGGAACTTTGGAACCTTTAAGAATGAACTGTGATCTAAGCGTGTTCCTACCTAAGGATGGTGATTTTTAAATCCTTATCTTTGTTTTTTGTGTACAATATGCATTCCCCTCATGTTGTCTCCGGACTCATGAATGAATATGTTAAGACAATGAAAGAAGAAACACTCCCTCCACTTCTCTATTGGCCAGCTGGTGGTGTAGTGGTTAAGGTAACAGGCCTGTAACTGAAAACCCTGAGTGGTTGTGGGGCTTTTATGCATGGCTTTCAAAGCCTGTCTGTTTCAAAATGGTCGACCTGAAACTATTAACCCTTAATACTGTCAGGGATGTCCGGGAATCATCATTAGCTTGTTGGTTTACAGTGTCACGTGCTGCATCCCACAACCCTCGGCAGGAACAGGAGACCCGCAATCCCACCAGAATGTAATCGCCCGCTCTAACCCGCAATTCCACCAGAATGTAATCGCCCGCTCTAACCCGCAATCCCACCAGAATGTAATCGGCAGTTCACAGAACGTTCGCCTCGATTGAATTGAGCCATAATCCACACACCATTGATTCCAATTATTTTATAGTTAACCAATTTTATGCAAAATGTAACACATTTAAAATACACTAGATGATATAAATATCTCTATTGAAATTTGAACTAGAGTCATAATTTGAGACACACCATTAATATTGTGATGTACTCATATCCTAAATCTAATTTTAAAAAACAAAAAAAAGGTGAAACAAAAGAGATTTTATAGGTTTTATATTTAGAACACTGGATTGAAATTGGGTTATACATCTTCACCGCAATGAAAGTCAAATAAATTGTTTTGCATATAAAACTGTAGTTAAATAATGAAAGTAGTAACACTCACAGTACTAAATTCTGTCAAAGTACTACACTTTTCTGTTTCAGCATGATATTCTAACAAACTTAAAAAACATTGCTTCTTTTGTAAATTAATCTACAAATATGATCAGCAAAAGTAGTTATGTTCACACCTTTTATGAATATGAACATGAAATTGTGTGCATTTATTTGGAAAAAGTAAACATTTAACTACAAGAAGGTTAAAGCAGCTATTTCCAATGGGTTTTACACACTTTTGTAATAGAATATACATTAGTCTATTACGCACTTTGTGACAGCACTGTGAAGACTTTAATTTTTCTGTTGTCTAAGTGTACTACACAACTGTTTTCTCTTCTCAGGAATATCACAAACAACATTCAGACACTAATGCTCTGATGTCATGAGGTCATGTGAAACCTTTATGTAGTAAGACAACTTAAAACATTAAAATGATTCTTGTATTAATGTGTGTGTGTGTGTGTATGTGAGTGTGTGTGTGTGTGTGTGTGTGTGTGTGTGTGTGTGTGTATGCATATGCCTGTGCGTGTGCGTGTTTCTGTTTTAATTGGCATCTAGGAAAAGCATTATAATGTACGCAACAATAAAAGTACAAAATATAAAAATCCTTCCAAAGGACCTAAATAACTGCACATCACATTTAAATAGACTTTGTGCACATGGTTTACCACATACAAATCATAAATCAAAAACATCCACTTTGCGGTTTCCAGTTTGGAAAGAGCTTACTACCACACATACATAACATTGGAAACTCCTGTCCTTCAATATGCAAACTGTTATTCAGTCCTTGGCCGGTTTTTAAGGCACTGGGACACTGCAGAGGCGCTCTTTCCTCTTGTTCTTGCTGGGCACTTAATGTTCACGTTTTCCAGATGTTTAAAACTCAGAAACGGCGGCGGTGGAAACAACAACGCCCATTAGCGGCAAAGTCTGGCTCTTATTCGCTATTGTGGCTCACAAATCGTTTCAGCATCAAGCCTTTGCTGGCATCCACGCCATTCAGCTCAAAGAGACGACAGGCCTTGAAGCTGATTTAGCGCTCGTGTAGGAGGAAAAAAACCCAGAGAGCGTCGAGGTCTTCCTGGCTTTGCTAGCGTCCTCTGCGTCTGAAAACAGGGGTGTGGGACACCTGTGTGTTTACCTGTGATAGGCTCGAAAAGGAATCTCAGGTATGACCAGTTAATACCAGTAAAAAAAATATCAGTGAGAACAGATTCCCAGTGCTTCTCTCAGTGAACCTGGGGAGGAGGTGGACAGTATAACTGAAGAATAAGTGAACTGATTTAACCAGGCCCAGACTGCTAAGCGAGGGCGGTGGGTTAGGGTTAGGGTTAGAGCCTGCCGGGTTCCTTCCTTCCCGGGCCTCCGTCTCCTCCTCACTGGGGATTGTGCCTTCGAACCCGGGCCTTCCTGCCGTCCGCCGCCTGCTTCCACTTGTAGCTGCGCAGCTTCTGTTGTCGGCGTTTCTCGCGGTACCACAGCTGCGCGCAGTACTCCTCCGCGCTCAGGCCCCGCACGCCCACCAGCTCCAGATCCAGGTCCAGGTTCTTGTAGGCCCGCGGGACCTCCCTGGGTCTCTCCGCCATGTGTCGGTGGAGGATGACCTGCAGGCTGTAACGGGCCAGGACCTGGGAGAAGGAGTGCTCCTGAGCCAGACAGGTGTAGATCCCGGCGTCCCCGGGCACCAGGTGCTGAAGGAGGATTCCCTGCTTCATCAGCACCAGGCGCTCATCATTGGGAAGCAGCTGTGGTACCCAGTGCAGGTGAGATAAAGGTGAGGCGAGGGCAGAAACAGCTGTGGTACCCAGTGCAGGTGAGATAAAGGTGAGGCGAGGGCAGAAACAGCTGTGGTACCCAGTGCAGGTGAGATAAAGGTGAGGCGAGGGCAGAAACAGTGTCTCACGTCTGTTGTTTCTGATTGTGGGTGACAGTTACACTATTCTACCTGGGATACACATGTCCAGCACACAAACTACAGAGTGAAATGTAAAATATAAAAAGTCTTGCTTTCTAATCAAGAGGACAAGTAGGAGACGAGACTCACCTCCCTGCTGGTTTGGGCCAGGGGGGGCTGCACTGTCCATTTGACTGCTGTCTGCGGGGAACTGGGAACACACTCCAGGAAGGTGGAATTTCTCTCCACCCCATAGATCACTCTTTCCTCAACGGCCTCAGAACCTGCAGGCAAAGTCCCCGTTTGACTTTTCTGTCGTGTGTGTATAACAATCTCACCGCTAGAGGGAGCACCTCGGCAACTCTTCCAGCACGTACCGCTGCACTAACGGACCCATAACTTCAGCAAGCAACAGACATTAGTAGACTTACCATCTTCCACGTCCTGACATTGGCTCCGTGGATCACCAAACTTGACATCCTGTCGACGAGCACGCCTGTATAATACGAGGAAACTTCATTTGTAAATGTGTTTTTTTTCTTCAGATAAACCTCAACACGCAACACAGCTTTGGAGAGACCGGCTTGAGTAAATATCGCTATGTAAATTTAGAATAAGGAATCCTTGCTAAATGCTAAAATTATCATCAATGGTGAAATAACAATTCCAGACATTTTAGTGAGGGTGTATATTGAATCAAGCCATTGTGATTCCAAGTGAAAAATAGCTTTTACGGTACATATTCAAATATGTTTATAAAGAGTTCAAATAAAAGGTTCGTCAGTTTAAAAACAACACTAAGAACTCTGCAACAGTTTCCAGCTGACCATCGGACAAATTTGGTGAGAAAGTTCAGTGTCTGATATATCAGTGTAGAGTACACATTTGTATATTAGCGTTTCCAAGTTTTATTTGTATTTATTTTCTCCCGTTGTGTTTTGGTCTTTTAAGTTGGCCTTTAGAACCTCCAAACACACAACTAAAGGCTCCAGTAAAAAGACTCCAGAACGTGTATTCGGAATTTGGTGAATTTGATCGTCGCACATTCTAAAAAAAACGTGCGCCTGTGGTGGCTTCGCTGAGCGGGGCTCACCGCTTGTTGCCAGGGAAGTAGGTGCTACAGGCAGCCCCGTCCCAGGCACAGTAGGGGTCCCGGGCCAAACAGCAATCAGCGCAGCCCCTCCCATACAGCTGGCAGCGCTGTAGGGGTATCTGGGCCACGCCCAGGTCGCTGCTGACATACAGAAGCTGCTGCACACAGAGACACAATGGGAAAGACAAACACTGACTCACCTGATTAATATCTGCTAAAGACCCGAGATAGATTTTTACTCCATGTAAGTCTATGTCGTGGAACTCAAAAAGCCCTCCAACAGAAAACACAATAATAATAATAATAATAATAATAATGATGATGATGATTATAAAAAAATGATGATAATAATGATGATAATAATAATAATAATAATACTGATAATACATTTTCCCCAAACCAAGAGACATACCCATTTAGTAGAAAGCTCCATGTTTAGGATAGGTGTTGGCTTCTGTCAGATTGAGAAAGGATAAACAAATATATCACAAAAAAACACAAACATTTGGAGATGTGACACAGATTTGGGAACGATGTACATCGTTCACTGATTTTTGTCCAAAACTAGGATATTATGACAGTGAGAATGAACGTTCCATTCATATTTCATTAGGCATTACATAATCATCATTACGGCTTCTTAATTAATTTCTGCCACAGGGCTACCTTAAGAGTCACTACTGGCATGGTGCTACCTTAGGAGTCACTACTGGCATGGTGTAACCTTAAGAGTCAAAACTGGCATGGGGCTACCTTAGGAGTCACTACTGGCATGGTGTAACCTTAAGAGTCAAAACTGGCATGGTGCTACTTTAAGAGTCACTACTGGCATGGTGCTACCTTAAGAGTCACTACTGGCATGGTGCTACCTTGAGAGTCACTAATGGCATGGTTTAACCTTAAGAGTCAATACTGGCATGGTGCTACCTTAAGAGTCACTACTGGCATGGTGCTACCTTAGGAGTCACTACTGCCACAGGGCTACCTTAAGAGTCACTACTGGCACGGTGCTACCTTAAGAGTCACTAATGGCATGGTGCTACCTTAAGAGTCACTACTGGCATGGTGTAACCTTAAGAGTCAAAACTGGCATGGTGCTACCTTAAGAGTCACTACTGGCATGGTGCTACCTTAAGAGTCACTACTGGCATGGTGTAACCTTAAGAGTCACTACTGGCATGGTGCTACCTTAAGAGTCACTACTGGCATGGTGCTACCTTAAGAGTCACTACTGGCATGGTGTAACCTTAAGAGTCACTACTGGCACGGTGCTACCTTAAGAGTCACTACTGGCATGGTGCTCCCTTGAGAGTCACTAATGGCATGGTTTAACCTTAAGAGTCAATACTGGCATGGTGCTACCTTAAGAGTCATTACTCTGGGTTGAGGTACTTTTCCCCCAAAAGGAAAATTCATTAACTATACATTTCCTCCTAGTTTAGACTGGTTGCTGATTTTCCTGGTTGGTTCACTAAGGCCTTGAGGAAATATAGAGCCCTCAGGGGATATGCCTCTTCTAGTCGGCTTAAACCATCTAGAAGTTTGTGATCATGTTAAGGGGAAACATATGAGACTCTGCCAAGGTCTCATCTGGCAAGTTCAAATCTTTCCTCCTTTCTGATTCTCAAGTGAAGTACCTGAAAGACCATCAGCTCCTCCAGGATGACCTCCTCCACATCCCAGCTCTCCTTTGGAATAGAGATGACCTTCAACACCTTGCTGGTGTCTGAGGAGCAGAAGAGTAAGCCATCAACCAAAGGATTCTGCAGTATCTCCAGTTTTAACTGATCAGATTCAACACTAAGCTCCGTCACTGGCGAACGTGGGACATCCCGTTCCCATCCAGAAACCATTCACAAGATTACCGGCCGTACTGTAACATATATAGGAAATGTTACTTGCTTTAAAAAACTGCCAAATACAAAACACTGTTGAAGTTTTTAGCTCCATCAAGAGCCATACATACCAGTGGGTGACTGGAAAAACAGGTCACCACAAAACTCTGACTGGGTAGCTAGGTATTCCCAGTGTGGAGAAAGAAACGGCAGGGTTCAGGGACACGAACAGCGTGATTCCAAGGTGTCCTGGAGAGGCCAAGCGTGGGAACTGTCCACTGTCTAAACGAGGGCGAGCGGTCAACAGAGACCGCCCCCAGTCAAGGGCGTGGGTGCATCATAGGCCATTTTTAGCCTTCAAAAGGATTCATGTCGTTTAACTTAATAAGAAATATAAGGCAATCAAAACGCATAATAGATTACTATACTTTATGTTTGGTGCTTTTTTTTTAAACAAAAAAAAAACTTGAAAATTCCATTGATAAAAATCGAATGCAATGCCATAACAGCCTTTAGAACGGTCACCAAATAACTAAAAAAGTAATTATTGTCGTGGTAATGGTTGACGTGTTTCCAGTCACTGACCATGTAAACTGTTCCAGTCAGTTTAACGATAGCTCACATTCTTAACAGAAAGGAGACCGAGGCGCCCTCGGAACCCCTGAACTTGCTGAAGCAAAGCCCTCCACCTAAAGACTGCCCTGAAATGAGGTCAGCAGTCTGTGGTTAAATATCGAGCCTCATAAATCAGTCCTGACGGCTTCTAGAGAATTCCACTTCAGCGATTCAGAGCTATGGGTCCCCAGGGGTGCTGGGATGGGTCATCTTCAGGTGACACCCTAACACCCACATAAACCCATTTAATAATAATGTGTCCCAATAAACACTTCCGCCACTTCCCCAAGTATTTTTGCTCATTTTATAACTATTAGTAACTAGATGCCGTTCTGTAGTAGACCCCCAAGTGCAGGTTCTGAACCAGGGGAACCCTGTGGGACACTTTAATTATTCCATTTATTTCTCCAGTCACTCACTCACCCGTCCCCAGGTACAGAACATCGTACTGGCCGTCCTCCGCGTCCACCCTGTCCACCACTACCTTGCGCAGGCTGTAGGGGGCGTTCACCCTGGTGAACACAGGTCTCCGGTTGATGGGCAGCACGGGCTCCCACATCAGCTGGTGCGCCCTCATGAAGCTCACCACGTCGTCTGGGTAATCGTGGGTGGACTTGTGCAGGGGGTCGTAGGTCTCACTGGGACACTGATCCAACGTAAAGGGAACAAGGACCGAAAAGATCAGCTGAGAGCCGCAATACCGCACGTCACCACAGGGGACAGGAGCTTCAAACTCGCTTTAGCCAAAGGGCTTTACTTAGAACCAAATTACAGCCACCATAAAACGCCTATAACTGTTATTTTATAAACAAATACAGAATAGAATATTAACATGCCAATCTACACTGAAAATGACTTCTTTTTATTGACAGTTGTTATGTCTCCAGTGAAAAACATTGTTTTACAATGGCTTTGGACTTCCTGCGCTGTCATCACCATAACTGCTTTGGCCAAAATCCTGACCCACTGTGTGTTTACAGAGTCTTTTCACATTACAATTACGACATTAAAACTGTAGAAATGTTTACACATCACACATTACACAGGACTGTCATTCCCTGACACAACATTAATTACAAAGCGTTGCCGACTGTAATCCCGCCGTGGAGATCTCTAAACAAACAACACTATTCGCCCACCTCTGCAAGCACACCAAACACATTCCCAGGCGTGTTTGTGTTTCCGCAGAGTGAGAGAGAGAGAGACAGAGAGCGGGAGGGAGAGAGAGAGAGAGAGAGAGAGAGAGAGAGAGAGAGAGAGAGAGAGAGAGGGAGAGAGAGAGAGAGAGAGAGAGAG
>JAOYSI010009841.1:0-10686 GCA_025775065.1 Hiodon alosoides
GTGTTGGCCCGCTCTGGCCGGCACACGCCCTTATCACCTCTCACCACTTCCCCCCCCCCCCGCCTGACTCCTCTACCAGACTTGCCATTGGGCGGGGCGGGGCCTTCAGCTGAAGCTAGACCTCGGCTCTTCTGGCCGTTGCCACGGTTTTGGAGGTTTGACGATTCGCAACGCGAGAGGGGCGGCGCCGCGGTTCAGGAGCATCAAAGCTTCTGTTTGTGCCTTCATGTTTAAGAAGGGCGAGTTCCTACAATGCCATTTTCTGAATGAAACGTATTCGCATGGCACTCCCGTCAGTCAGGTTAGAAAGGAACAGGGCGGGGCAGAACACATGAAGTTATCCTGTGGTGGTGTGAGGTGCTTTGATCATCCTGCTGTGAAGGACTCAACGTAACACTGCTCTGAATCGAATCCTGGCCCCACCCCCACCCCCACCGAATGGGGCGCCCCGCTTTGTCATTGTAATGAGTTCAGCGGAGGCCAGGGGTGTTGGCGGGCCGATCTCCTTTGCAGTGGAGTTGGTGTCACGAACTGCAGTGGAGCACTCCGGGGGGGGACGCCAGTGGCAACCGTCGGGGGCCTGGTTTGGTTTGACAGAAATGCGCCCCTCTCACCCCGCACCACCATAACGTTTCCATACCGCATAGGGAACTGCGCTGTTTGAGGTGCCCCCTCAAGAAAACAAGTCCTAAGGAGTGGCCTTCCATAATAACATGACTCTAATCAGGAATGCGTGACTGGTTCATTCTGTGAAATATCACTATAGAGCGCCGCTTTGCCGCAGTAAGGGTGAGCCCTCGGACGGCCCTGTTTGGTGCGCACTGTGGCATTGATTTCTCATTGTTTCCTGAACTGTGGCAGCTCCCAGATCAAACGGTATTGGTGCCTTGTCTCCTGTAAAAGGAATCGCACCCAATCTATACAATTACAATCTTTACAAAACTGCGGAAAATGTTTTTTTCTACTGATGCTCTAATGTAGAAGACAAAAAATAAACATCAAAGACTGCATTAAGACTTTTGCCCCAGGTTTTTGCAAAGGACTGTATATATTTTATATTTATTTGCTGGTCTGTTAGATTTAATATTCTAGGATACAAGTAATGCAGATGTTGTCTCAGGACAGGCCCGTTTTAATAGGTAAGAAGAGCCCTGTTAACGGGCAAGTAGGAAACATCTGTATTTTTGCTGCTTCCCTTCCAGAAGTTTTCTGTAAAAACCATTCCCAGTTTCATTTCCATAAAAAGCTTCTTATCAGGCTCCCCGCGTTCTGAAAGCACCTGCAATGGAAAAGAGATTTGAGTATTCTGTTCCGTGACTTGATTTACATTTGCTCAATGAAATCAAGATGATGTAATATAGGCGAAAACCAAATGTGCGAGATTGACAATTTTGCAGACGGGGGAAGTCTAGTGATTTGCTTTGTTTAGACCACGAGCAGAGGCGTTTGCATCGCGTCGTTTAAAAAAAAAATCGCAGGTTCGAGGTCTGTAAAGCGGCTCCCGTCTACGCTTGCGTGCGTCTCGTTCACCTGACATCGTTGCTATCCTGGAGTCAAGGCGACAAATTCATTCAAACTTAATGTCGCCATCATTTACATCTATCATGCAAAGCAAGTGCTGTCCTTCAACAAAGCAAATTTGTAGGGTGACGGGCCCTTTGTCTACAGATATTTGTTACTACCCTGCAAAAAATATATAAAATCTATGCTATATATTTTTATTTGATGGAAGCCAGATCATTACCATTTGCCCCCCAGATCTCAGACAGCGTTTTACTTCTCTGCAGCTCTCTGTTAATCAGTGAGGTAAAGTAACCAGATATCCACCCGGTTCTTCAGCCTCATGGCATTGAAACCCAGTCTCTCGCCCTGCGTTGGGTCCAATGTGTTACATCCCAACGGAGCTTTTCAGCTCCATCCCTCCCGGACACTGACCGCGGGCGCGTGCCTCGCCCAGGTCAATGTTCCACTCCCATCGGGCTCATTCGAAACAATGACGTTTACCGCTAATTGTGCTACCAGTTTAATAACGAGGCTCTGATTTGTTTTGTTCCTCCCCTGAACGACTTGGGACTGCACTGCTCACTTAATGCTCACTTAATGAAAGTAGTCTGGTACAGGGAGGTGTACACTCAGTTATGGCTTTGCCTTGCTAAGGTTGTGACTTGTGTTTTTTGTTTCTGTTCGGCAGGGACATCCGGAACAACATGATAAGCCACGTTGAACCGGGGGCGTTTCTGGGTCTGCCGGCCCTGAAAAGACTGTGAGTGCGCCGTCCTCCACCTTTCTCTCCTGGGTTCGAGGCAACCCCTGCATGCCTTGCACCCTTTGGCAGATCATTTTCGCCATTCCGTATTTGCTTTGGCACCCTAAGCTAACACTCGTTTCAGCTAGTGTAATCATTACCGTTTAATGCATCAGGTGTAGCATTGAGCTGTTCCCTTGGTGCAAGCTTTCGTGTTGAATGTAACCCTTAGCGGGCCTGTACGTTGACAATGACAGACTTTATATTATTGGCCCTGACGGTAAGCATTGATTACTTGCAGATAGTTCTTAATGACACCGTTGTGGGGCTCAGGAATGCACTACATTTGACAGGAATGTCTCGAGAGAGAGGTTCCTCGGGCCCCTATAAATCGTGGTTATTGTTGGCCAGAGTGCACGGTCAACGGCAGTCACATGCTTCCTTTATTGAACCATGACTTGCGAGTCTCTTGCATGTGAGAGAGCTTAACGTTAATGTGCCGTTTTCTGTCTATATGCTCCATGCATCAGATCCTGAAAAGCCGTCTCTTCTTCGGTGGTTATTTCCTGCGGACATCCGATGCCCCGTGGCTTTCTCAGCTGTTCCCTCTTTGTCATCAGTCCGCGCGACGAGGTTCTTGGGTAACCTTTCGTCACGTTAAAGGCAGCTGCACGTTGCAAAGCTTCTGTAATTACAGTTGTAGGGAAATGGTTTCAATGCAGCTCAATTATCAGTACAACCCTCCACCACCCCAGATTCCTTTTCTTTACAGATCCAAAAATCTGGTTCCGTTCGTTGTTTTTACTGTCTATCCCAAGCCCTCGCCTGGTTCGGCCCGTGTGGTCCGTTCTCGTGTCAGTCCGGTGGGTTCTTCTTGTGGTGTGCATGTGACATGCGGGTAGACCAGGGGGTGGCCCAATGAAACACCGCCGCCCCCGCCCGGCGACAGAGAAACGCACCCCTGATTCGCCAAAAGGGTGGGACTTGTAGGTACACCTGAGTAGAGGACGAAAGCTTACATATAGTCCAGGTTCTAACTTTTGATTAGCTCCAGGGTCTCTCAGTAAAGCCTGCATTCAAAGGCGGGGAGTGTGGGGAGGAAGCGGTCACAGCGGAAAGCCCAGTGACGGGTGTGCGGTAAAATGCCAGTTTTTTTTTGCCTTCACAACCTCTCGGGCACACAGGAACGTTTTTGAATCCCTCCTTGGAACGAGAGTGGTGGTGCCTTTAATTGGTATCTCGAACAAGAAAAAACACGCTCCCCTATCTAATTCAGTTCGGTTGCAGGAGTCCTGACAAAGAACCTCTGTGTTTAGTCCCCCACCCCTCCCCTGTGGGTCTAAGCCTCCCTGCATGGATAGGGTTTTCTCTACATTTAAGAAAGATCCCTTTTCCGTCAGGGTCGGGTTTTGTGACATTACGGTGGGACCAGGAGCGGCTCATCGGTACCCATGCCCACGTGTTAATAAGCTGTTTTGCAGACGATCGTGGTGTCTTGCAGTTAGATTTAATGCTTTATCCATTTGTGTGGCTAATTGAGGGAGAAAGGCCGGTTAAGCTGCTGTCAGTCTCGTTCCCTTGCCTGTCGTCCTGGCTGTCCTGCCGTGAGCAGTGGCCTCGGGGCAGACGCTTCCCCCGGCAGAGGAAGTCCTCGCCCTGCGATTATCCTCTCAAGCGGAGCGCTCCTGCCAAACCAGGCATTCCCCTAAGCACAACTAATAGCCTCACGCAACACATTCCCCAGCTGCTGCCTAAAACCAACAGCTAAAGCCAAGTATGAACTCTGCCATTTAGTGCCTTTCCCCGTCCCCGTTCTCCTCGTCTGATCTGGTGTTGACATCCCAGGCAGGTGAGGGGAAGGTGTTCTGGGTGTAATTGCTGCGTCTGTTGCTGCTTAAGGGGGAAAGGGGTGGGGTGGGGGGGTAGAAGCGTTTCTGTCCTCCGTCACAGTTGGGCATCGGGGCGTTACGGAGCATTCGAGGCCGCGCGGCGAGTGACGTAAGTTTCCAAAGCTTCGTTTGCTTTTTCCGAAGGCAGCCGAGTTATTTGTGTTGTTTCTTGGCGCCTCGGGTTATGAGGGAATGCACACCTGAACGGAGGCAGACGCATGTTCAGTTTAACCTGGGTCCCCGTAGTCTCTGATTGGGCTGTCTGTTTAACCGGGTTGTCCCAATCTAAAGCAGTAGATGAAGAGAACGCAACTTTTTGTAGATGATGTTTTTGACAATCATGCAACGAATCAGATCTGTAGATGTTACTTTGTCTTGGATGTGAATAAAACCCCAAAGCATCTCAACCATTTAAAAGTAGTTGGTTTAAGTTTTTAATTAATATATTTAAAATAACCAATGGTACAGCAGTTTGCCCATAATTGTTTAAACATAGCGCAATGCCTTTTGGCTTCTGGAATTGGACTTGTGAGGAGCTGTCAGAAGTTGATTCGTGACCTGCCCCAGCTAGTCGTTAATTTTCCTTTTGGCGTCAGTCAGAAAACGCGTTTCATCTTTTTGCTTTCGGCTCGGACTCTTTCTAGTGCCCGTCTCCTGACTGCACCGAGGGGGTTGAAATTGGCATTGCTGTTACCCAGGGCTACTGGGAAGGGTCACAGTTCTGCATATCTGGTCCCATTCCATCCCCCCCCAGCGGCAGGGTTCCACGTCTGGCCCCAACCAAACTCCCAGAATTTTTGTAATTCAAGAATAATTTCTCGTTTTTGAACGGATTTTGCTGTTAAATGTTATTTGCCATTATTTCTTTGTTTTCACCATCTACTTGCAAAGCTTAGGAAAATGAGTGGAGAAAATATCACCGTACAGCCTTTTAAAAAAGTTTTTTTACCGACCTGTTGAATGAAGTGCACAGTTTACTTCCAACATTCGTGTTCAAGTGGTAAAAGAATCTTCTGGATCAGGTGTTATGTTTCCAACGGTGCAATTTCCCAGTGATTTGAACCATCTCTACGTAAAAGATACCCCTCCACAAACCTCAGCGATGACTTGGTCCTTGCCTGTGGAAATGTCCGTCATCTCGCGTATGCCTCCTGTTTGACTTCCTGTTGTGTTGGACCAGCTCACTAAGCTTCCCTAAGTGCCAAAATCGACTGTCGTACCGGGGCTGACTGCCTGGGGGTGACTGTGAACGTTTGGTATTTTTAACCGTAGAAAGTGAGACTTCTTCCGTGCGGTGGTCCCACACATGTTGTGAAAACCAGCATAATGGTTTGAGGATTGACTTTTAACAAGACCACACCTCTTATTTTATTTTCAGAGACTTGTCGAATAACCGGATAGGCTGCATCAATGGGGATATATTTAAAGGTCTCCCAAGTCTGGCTAGACTGTAAGTAATTTGTCTCGTCTATGTCTATAATCTGCAAGCCACACGATCATCACCCTGTGTCATCTGTCTTGCTTGTTTGTCGTGAAAGACGTCTTCTGCGTCGCTGCCCCTGTCAACGACGGGGTCCGTGGTTACGTGTGCCCTTTTATTTGCCCAGCACATGGTGGTGAAACCCTTGCATAAGTTTTATACATCACAATGACATGATAATGGACTCTGCCTACACCTATGTTCATCGGGGGATATCCATTTCAGCCACTGACAGGAAATGATGCGTTAAGAGGGTGTTTGTGTGCTGGTTTGCATGAGCAATTATGTAAAGGCTTAGGAGTCAACTCCCTTTGTTCATGTTGGAATTCGTAATGAAATGGTGACCGCTTTCCTTCTCGTTTCAGGTATCTTTCAGGGAACATGTTTTCCTCTTTGTCACAGGGAACCTTCGACAGCCTTGTCTCGCTGAAAGTTTTGTAAGTGCCCCCTCTTTGTTGTAACGTGGCGATTCTGGGCCTGTGTTCCAGTAAAACCACCACTGCGGTTTCTTTACCTCAGAGAAAGACTGATGACTAACGCACAGTGTCGCGTTTGTCATGTCCATTCTGCCGGTGTCAGTATGGAATTGTGTGCGTCATTGTGTGCCAGGGCTCGACCCCCCCCCCCGTCCCTCTGAAAGGAGAGGAGGGTGCGTTTTGAGAGCGGAGCAGTCGTTGTTTTAACCCCGTCTCCTGAGCCAAGCAGAACAGGCACAGCTGAATCCCATACCCCCCCTAACCCCAGGGAGTTCCAGACGCCATACCTGCTGTGCGACTGTAACCTGCGCTGGCTGCTGCGCTGGCTCCGGTCCAGCAACGTGGCGGTGAGGGACACCAACTGCTCCTATCCGCGCTCCCTGCAGGGCCAGCTGGTCGCGTCCCTCAAGCCCGACGCCCTCACCTGCGGTAAGCTAGCCTTTGGGATAGACGCCGCTTGGTACTCATGTTTGGATTGAGACATTAGGAACAAGAGCTCAGCCTGGTGACAGAAATATATGATATCTAAAACTAGCCGCTGCCTCAGCTTGGCTTCACTGCGTCAGTTCTCTCTCCGTCCCACCGTGTCTGATGTCCTTGACCGTCGTGTGTTTTCTGGTACCTCTTAAACTTGCAATATAAGGCTGATCAGGACCTCGAAACGCTGCAGTTTTGTAGATATTTAAATGATGTCCTGCTGGGCTGCAAATGAACCCAAACTGCATTTAGGGAATGCCTTTTAATCCATTGCATTCCATGGTATGATTTTATGGCCGTTTTATAAGGGCTGTGTTATGAAATGTGGCGGTGTAGAGTTTACCGCATTCACCATAGTTTGTCTGTGTAAACAAACATAGAATTAAGTCCCAGAAATAGCTCCCCCCGTTGGACAGTGTAAATTTTATATGTGGGTTCTGAAATGTCTCTTTTGGGATGAAAGTAAAAGCTGGGGAAAGCGGCAATTTGCAACGTACTCTTTTAATAGGTTAGTCGTAGTCCTTTTTGCATAAGAGTAGACATGGGGATTCAAAACAAATGTGACCGCTCGCGGTCCTCGTAGTGGCCCTGGCCGGCGTGACCGCTGACCTGTGACAAACACCCCCCCCCCCCCCCAATGCACGCAGACGCCCCACTGGAGCTTCCGTCCTTCCAGATGACCCCGTCCCAGCGGCAGATTGTGTTCAAGGGCGACAGCCTGCCATTCCAGTGCATGGCCTCCTACATCGACCAGGACATGCAGGTGCTGTGGTACCAGGATGGCAAGGCAGTGGAGCCCAACGCCTCCATGGGCATCGTCATTGAGAAGAGCGTGGTGCAGAACTGCTCTCTCATCGCCAGGTAGGGCCGTTTCCCCTCTCTGCCGATGTTGGGACACGCCGCCCCCCTGGGCAGGCTGGTTCTCATTCCATCCAACCGTACGGCATCGACCCGGCTGTGCTCCAAACACTTTGGCTTGTCTTTGACAGTTGTTTGCTAAGAGCAATAAATGTTTTGACCCGTTTTCAGGTGCCTCTTAAACTTGTAGTACAGTGTTGATCACGGCCTTTTACAACGCAGTAATTGAAAAGACATTTAATCGTAAGGGATGAGATTTATCCAAGGGGCACAAATGAACAAAACTTCATTTAGGGAATGCCTTTCAATTATTTCTATTTGCATAAGCACTCAATCAACATATTTGCATTCACAAATGACTGATTGCAGATGTCAAGAGTTTTTAAATCCAAGACCAGAACTCGGTGAGTAGCTCATTTATAACCAAGTGACCAGGAGCTGGAACGAAAAACCCGCATGCAGATTGGGGCTGTTCCAGATGTTCCAGTTGTTCGTTAGCTCGGTCTTGGATTGCGCTAATGGATATTCATGAGATGGCAGGACTGGAGCTTATCATGCTTCTGAGTGATTGTCACTGAAGTGCATGTCCATTGCGTTCAGCTACTCTTTGGCTTAGCCATGCGGGCCCCACGTGAAGTACAGAGGGTCAGACATGTTATCTATTATGACTGATAAGGTATCTTTGGGAGTGCCACGGTCAAATTGCATCAAATAACGAACATTTTCTTAAAGGAACACTTACCTCGAATTCCCTTCTCTTACTTGATGGGGTCGCCAGGTGAAATGAGTTTTTGTTGTGTTTTTTGGCACATGGAATGCCTTTGTATCTATGAACAGCACTCAGCATATTTACACTGCCCCCGTCCATGTGACCGCTCTCTCCCGTGTCCTTGCAGTGCTCTGACCATCTCCAACATCCAGCCGGGCTCCACGGGGAACTGGGAGTGTCGGGTGCGAACCAGCCGAGGGAACAATACCCGCACCGTCCACATTGTGGTGCTGGAGAGCTCCGCCAACTACTGCCCCCCCGACCGGGTGTCCAACAACAAGGGGGAGTTCAGGTGAGTAAGACTACCCTCAAGATGCTTTTATATGGACGTTCCTTACAAAGGGTCCTTCATGTGTCCAGTATATTGGTATTAATGAAATCTGACAGCGTTTCATCCAGATAAGGAATTTATTTTGCTGTTTTAATTATTTAAAGCTGAGACATACAGTCCCAACTGCAATGGCTGTGTAAACTTTCCGCCAGTAGACCCCCTGTGTAGGAAAGACCTCACCTGTCTGAGGAATTGTCACTCCCTGTTATTAGCTTCAGTGGCTCTATCAGACAGGCATTCTGCTTGAGGAATCATCTGTTACTCCACAGTGCCCCCCAGTGGCTGAACCTATCTGCTCTGCGTCCTCTGTCAAACGAAGTCTGCAGAAAGGCTGCTTGTATTTTCTGATCGCTCAGGCAGATATTTTCCTCCCTGCCAGTTTGAGTGGAGGAGGTAATGTGCCTTAGCGGCAGTCTCGGCGAATATGCGCGTTCCCTCGCATCATTAAAAGTCATTAAATTTGAAAGCGTTTTTAAGGCCCCTAAAAGTCGGTAACATTCATTTAGTTGTCATTAATTGCAGAAAAATCGACCCGATTGTATTGTAATGTCTAATCGGGGATGGCCAAATGCGCGTACAATTTATCTGTGGCGAGAAGAGACTTGCGTCTTGCGAGTTTTTCTGACTCGCATGTGCCGCTTCGTATAACACGCTGTGCATGGCAGAAAATGTCGGAGGGCTCTCGTTCCTGCGAGTTGTGGCAGTTATTGGAGAACAGAAACATTAAAACATGAAGCAGTTTCAGACTGGATTATACATTTCTACCGGATAGCAGAATTCCTTCGCATGATGCTGCTACGTCGTTTAACAAAATCGTCCGAACCGGTAATTCACTTTTGCCCATGAAACCGTAGCTAGTCGTTTGCACCGCTTCTGTCTACTGGAAACGGCGCGAATTAAGACCGATTAGCTAGCTAGCCACTGACACATCTGACTGCCTGTCATGCCCACGGTATCGCTGGCTATTCGTAATCTCCTCGTTAATCTGGTTGATGTGATACAACTGAACTTGATTGGCTGCAGGGCTCTCGGGTTTTAAGTTTGTTTAAGTTTAGAAGTTAGAAGTTCAACTGACGTTTGTTACTGCGAAAGTAACGTATAACAATGTACTTCGAGTTCTATAACTCCCACTTAACAAGCAATGTTCTTCGTGTTATTACTTATTATTAAATCCAGTAGACATCATTCTTGTTTGGAAGTAGGCTCCCTGTAAAGAAGAGTTAGCTACTGAAAATATGTAGCGATTTAGGCCATCTCAGAAACTCTTTGGTGGGATAATTGGTGTCCACTCCCTCTCTGGCAGGTGGCCGCGGACTCTGGCCGGCATCACTGTTGATTTGCCGTGCCACCGCCTGGCGTCTGGTGCAGGCCTTTACTCGGGCTCCTCCGCTGAGGACCGCCGGGCCTGGCGCCGTTGCGACCAGGGTGGCGTCTGGGCCGAGGAGGACTACTCCCGCTGCCAGTATCAGAAGGACGTCACCCGCGTACTCTACATCATCAACCAGGTGACCCCCCCCTCGCCCTGGCAGCCAGTGCACGTCTGGGCTTCTGAACTCCGACTTCAGCCTGGTTCTGTTATGCGGGGTTTCTGGTGCTTTAATTGTTGGCTATTGATGAGTTTTGTGTTAATGCTGGCATTTCCAACATGCAAGATCAAAAGCCCCTGCGTGCCACTTTTAATGATTTAATTACTGTCCTTCCTCAGAAACTGAAAATAAATGGCAAGCGTAATGCCCGCAAGTCTGAATAATGAAGCATTGTTAAAATGTCTGAGGTGTATACAACACAAGGTTATTCCCTCAGACATGCTATTTAATGATAAATTAGTTATTGCTGAATTTTTCTGTTGGGAGCAGTGAGCATTCCTCATCTTGTCATTTTTTTATGGTTTTTCAGGTGCCAGGAAAGGTATTCGCAAGAAAAATGTATTTTAAATGAACCCTAGGTTTATACCACTGTGCGTGCATTTTTTTCAAAAGTTGCATATGGATTTTCTCCCTGTCCAGGGTCTACACTGATTTACGGTACCTTCCCGGGGACCTCGGGATCCCTGCATGTTGACAAGAATCTGGCACGCACTGAAGTCTCTCTCTCTCTCTCTCTCTCTCTCTCTCTCTCTCTCTCTCTCTCTCTCAGATGCCTCTCAACCTGACCAACGCCG
>JAOYSI010009842.1:0-10685 GCA_025775065.1 Hiodon alosoides
CCCCCCCCCCCCCCCCCCCCCCCCCCCCCCCCCCCCCCCCCCCCCCCCCCCCCCCCCCCCGGAGTCGGGTTTAGCCACCAGCTGCTAACTATTAGGTCTGCAAAATATGAAGCGGTTGTGGTGTTAAGGTGACAAGGCTTGTAACCGAAAGGTTGCTGGTTTAAGTTTTAAGCTGCTTCAGTAAAATATCCAGCTGTATGGCTGCGTGAATGTAGAAATTTTAAGTTGTGAGTTGCTTTGGATAAAGCCATCTGCGAAGTAACAAAATTGTAAGCCTTCAGTTTTTAAACTGAAATACAATATGTATTTAAGTTGATGCACCCCATCCTGGAAACGCTGCAAAATGGGGAGAAACAGTGGCTGATTGACACCCTCTATTCCTTCAACCGTGGAAGTGTCAAGGACTTCTACCTTCTCAAGAACTGGTGGAAAGCACAGGTATGAGATTTCTGCTTAGATTTTAATTTTACTGACATTTAACGTGTTTCTCAGACTAGGCCACTCCTTCATAGACCTTTATAACCGTAGAATACTGACTTGTTTTTGTCTCTAAGACTGACCTGGCCGCCAATGAAAGTAAACTGCGAGAGAAACTTCAGCTACTGTGCCTCATGGAGGTAATTAAATGCTGAAATGTGTTTTGAATTTCAAACGCAATGCCCCGACTTGTTTGGCAAGTATAAGAATCCTGCATGTTTTATTTAGTGTTATCTCTGCTGCTGGAGGACCCACGTCTAGGAGGTTGTCAATCTCTTTTTTTAAATAGCCATCAACCTCTGTGAGAAAGGAGAAATGCCAAGTTTGATTTAAATGCCTTCAAAGTGCTTGGCTGGAACCAAGTCTTGCACACACTGTCTTCCAGGTGTTGTAGTAGGGATGTTTGCCCCCCCCCCCCCCCTCCACAAAATTACAAAAATAAAAAAACGTGTTCGCCCCAATCACGTGCATTACTGATGTTGTCTGCTAATATTTTGATTGTGTAAATTATTGAATGGTGTTGTGAAACAAAAAGTTCTTGTTAATCCAAGTTGGAGAAAAACAAATGTAAGATTAAATGTATGTATTGCGGGGGCTGCTACCATACAGATGATTTTCACCCGACCGGCACATCATAGGCACATTACCTTTGAGGAGATTGCCGTGGAAACCAGGCTGCCTTTAACTGAGGTGAGGCCGTTATTTGCCCGTAACTCCACATAGATAAACTGGCTAATTTGAGTTTGAAATTAACTTGACAGATGATTGTACGCTATGTCCAGTTAATTTTGACAGCATAATTTAGCATTTTTTTTAAGTGTATATAAATAATAACCAATAAATGCAATTTCTACTGCTACTTTAGTTCTCTAGTGGGTTTGAAACTGTTGGTGACTGGGCCAGCAATACCAAACGATGTTTGGTTACCAAGTAACTTGCATGTGGGGAGCAGTATTGAATGAAGACCTGAGAAGACCCAGCTTGTACTTTGCTTGTAAATTTTCCTTGTATGATTAGTCAAAAACTAGAGTTCTGGCACCTTGGCCGTTTGAATGCTGCCCTGGAACATTAGTAACACCACTGGTTAACTAAGCACACTGATGGGAAATCCCCCCCCCCCCCCTCTTTCCCCGGAAGGTGGAGCTGCTGGTGATGAAAGCCTTATCCAACGGTCTGGTGAGGGGAAGCATCGACGAGGTGGACAGCAAGGTGAACATGACCTGGGTGCAGCCGAGAGTCATGGACCTAGGGCAGGTGAGGTGGACAAAGGCAGATGTTTAAGCTAGTCGTACTTTCTGGTGGTAACGGTATGTTCGCCGGTGTACCACATATTCAACCTTAGCTGACACAAATATGCGTTCGTGTGTCTATATAAAAATAAATTTGTGAATTTGACCCTTGTTGGACATCACATTTTACTCCAGAATAATTGTCCCATTGTAATGTATATTATCTCACACTGGTACTAGTTATTTTTGATGGTGTGACTTGTGTGGTCTATGTATAAAAATCAGATTAAGGATACCTGTAATTTCAGTAGTTTATGTTCATTGTTATGGTTTTCGTTTACATAAAATTATTTTTAAATACTAGTAAAACAGGAATTAAATATAAACATTTTTAATTGTAATAAAGTTTGCTTGTTTGTACTGGATGGAGGTCAGTGCTGCATGATGTTTGGAATGGCAGTGACCAAGTTGTATTGTTTAATACAAAATAAAAGGTGGCGCTGTTGGGATTTTGAGTGTGAAGGATGTGTCCATATATCAGGTTGCAGGAATGAAGCAGCGCTTGGAGACATGGTGCAGCAGCATCACCACTACATCCAGCCTGGTGGAGAACCATGCTTACGAGGTCCTGGGGTAGTGGATTTCAACAGTAAACGCATGACGTTTTGTGGTATTGGTAAAATACTGCAGATATGTTAAGAGCTTAATTTCCACAGGTTACCTAAACAAATTCCAATGTTTTTTGCGCCTTCTGAGATCTGTGGTGTGGTTGTTCCCTGTTTCAGCACTGCATTTATTGGCAATAAACTGGGGTTGCTGTGGACTGTCTATTGTACTGTTTGAAATACAAATTGCGCGGTTACCTGTAATTTATCATGTAACTGTCGACGTTCCAACATTTAATGAATACATAAGCATAAAACTAAATAGTTTAATGTAGGAATATATATATATATATATATATATATATCTTTCATGTTATCAGTGACTTGGATGCATTGTATACGTGAATAAAGTATTTTTTCTTATTTCAGGCTTTTCTTTTTATTGTGTATTTTACGTTTGACAGTTGTATTGTTTTTGTCAATCATAGTGTATAAACGTTTAAATTTTAAATTATCTATACGTATCTAAAGATTTATATTTATCTATTTCAACAGCCATTCCATTTACACAAAACATTATAAGCATATTTACATACATTTACGAGATCTACAAAATACCTTATTACACAGAACATCAGCCTGATTTAACCGAAAGATTTTATGATTTGGTAGAAGGTTGTGACGCTAGCTTTGAAGGAACTTACCAGGTAATTTTCTGAGTCTTTAAGCATTGGTCATTTCAGGTTTAATGACGGAACTCAATTCGATTATTGACTAAATGATCTGCAAGTATTGTAAACGCAATGGTATTTAACCAATTAAAATAAAACGGATCTCTCTATTCTGTTGTTTTTAGTTTATATTTGGTATGCGTTTTTATTATGACGTGTTAAAGTAAATCAAGAGGTGTCGCTAGATGGCAGTATATACATTGCTTTGACGTGCAGGATGTTACCCAATTAATGTGGCTTTTACAACAATGGACCTCATAATTGATGAGTCTTGATTAAATGTTAGCAAAATAAACTGATAAAATATACTCACTAATGTGTCTACTACATGAAATTGTCTTGGGAATTTCCTTTAGGGCATCTAATTAAATCTACTGGTTAATATACACTACGTTTATCATCTTTAATATATTTGGTAAATATAATTTTACCTGCATTCGCAGTATGTATTGGTTTAGGAGAACGACGATCGGTCTGCTTTAGAAACTGTATGTTCAAAATTGGACGATCGCTAGACAGCATCACAGTCACGAGCTCTGAAAGCAACTTCCACGGCTGATCTGTAGATGTCTCTATTTCAAACCGGAAAAAGACATAATTATCCCGGAAGTAATGTTCTTAATCTTTGTTATTTCTACATTACAACCAGGTTGACCGGAAAACGCTATGCATTGTGGTACACAAAACGCTTTAGTTTGATTAACGAAAGTTCTAGCAATTAAATTGGACCTGAGACCAACCAATAAAAAGAACGAATTCCCCGACAGTGTCCATGTAGAGGTGAGTGTAATATATAGGCTTTCAACAAATATATATTTCATACTTTACGAAACGGCCAACTACAATACAACATTACTAAGAGTTCATTCCCTTTGTTTTGCTTATCTTGCGCATTGTTTTAAAATGGAAATGTAGAAAAACACATCACACAGCTAGAGGCAGTGGCAAGCGATCATGTAAATACATTGACCGAAAATTGTTGGTGCTTTTGCAAGCTAAATATTTGTATTCTCTTTTTATAGGTGCTGCAGTTATCGGTCGATTTGGTCGGAAGCTTGTGGATTTCTTGCTATTCTCCGAATAGTTCTTCATAACATATTATGTTATGAAGAACTAAAGGCGAAACGGAGTACTGCAGTTTTAATTTTTATTAAATGTTTTTTTAACGGTACAGCACAGCAACGTGGAAACACGATGATATTTACTTTCGAGATGAAACTTTCGAATCCAGAAAGAATAAGCGTCCTTTTCGTCGCGACGGATGACCACATGATTGGATAACTGTTGTGTACCTCGTAATGAGATATTCAAACAACATCGAACTATCCAAATAGCTAGCCGTAGCTAACGGTTCAAACTTATTAAACGAACACAAAATATCTATATCCAGCATAACTGATACTCAATCCATTGCGATGAATAACTTGGTGAAAGTTTCAGTGCCCATTAAACAAAATGATAAACAAATGGCAACATCCGGTGCAAATCCCAGGTAAGATTAAAAAAAAACACATTACTTACTCCCATGTTTTGTTCCACTGCAATGTTGATGAAAACATTCCACACTTTCCTTGTTATGTCATTTATTTTATAGAAAGTTATGGTCTGTAATCAATACGACGCATTTTATAGTAGGATTAGTGTAGTAAAGTAATTAAGCAGGCATAGACTCATTTTCACGGACTTAAATCAAAGTCAGCTACTGAAACAAGATGAGACAAAATAAAAATTCTATAAAAAAACAAAATATTGTAATTATTCGGGTAAAATATAATTTACAAAGCTAAATTAAATGGGTGGCAGTGAACGGGTAGACGCCGTTTCATTATCGTTTAAATACTTGCCCGTAAAGGTACTTTTCGATTCTATTATGCAGTCGTGAAGGTTTAAAAAGCAGTATCGCAAACCTTTTAAAACTATTGCTATCTATTTTCTTGTTGAACGAATATTTATTTGTAGTGGTGTACAGATGTATTTATAGTTTTAAAAAAATAAGTTCCTCTCCATATTAACTAAAATGAATAATATTAATTATATTAAATGAATTGCATTAAAAAGTATAGTTTCCCGGTGTTTAAAATAATATTTATAATGGTCTAGAGTACACTGGTGAAATGCTACTGCACCACAGTTTGGCAGGGCATGGTGGTTAAGTGTCTTTTGCTCATTAAGCCGTAAAATATGGTACTTTTGTTCGCCGCTCTGAATAAGAGCATTTGGTAAATGACTAAAATGTAAACGCAATATTAGCACCCAAGTGGAAGAGAAAAAACAAGGAGTTAATTCTTTCATAAATGTTTATATCAAGTGGCCCCGTTGAAGACTGCCAACAAAACCTGTATAAATGTGTATTAATATAGTTTTACTGAAAATAAATGTCATTTCATTGCTAGTTAGCTAGACATGGTCAGCGAACTAGACTGGCTATTTACAGATTGTCTTACTGTCATGCATTTATTATTCATGTCACTTATAGTTCTATATGTCTGCTTTCTAATCAGCTTTACTAACAGTATGAGGACTGATTGACCGGTCATCAAAAATGACAGAGGTTGATAAGTTTTGATATTGATGTGATAGAATGAGGCATTTTATAGGATGCATACCTAGACATGAAAGTTTTCTATACCTGTGCCTAAACTGGATGTGCTACCAATGTGAGGTAGGACAAACCCAAACAGATGGAAATCTACATGGTAGTTTAATTACTTTACTTGTCTAATGTAGCTGGCCAGCCAGCTAATTCCGTTATTCAAGTGTTGAATTCAATTGTGGTCTTATTCCAAGTGTGTCCAGAAGGTGGCAGTAAAAACGGGTGGATTAGCAGAGGGGGGATTATTAGTTTGCTGTATTATTTTATGACTTAAAAATGAAGCTGCCCCGTGGGCTGTAGTTGACGCAATGACGAGAACACATAGGGTTTCACATTTGTGTCAACTGGATCCAAGAGCTGTAATTGCATAAGTGAAAGATTACTGGTAGTAATGGAGGCAAACATTTTCTTGTACCGACTGGACGGCTGCAGGCTATGCATGTCTTCACATCTGCAATTGCACATCTGTCAAACGCTTGATTTAGCGTATCGTTCTAAATGAACAAATTCTATTCCCAGTAGTGTCATTGTCTTTAGGGGAAAAACTGGAAACATGTTGGACCATGGGAATTTTGCTCTGGAGTATATTGAACCACCTGGGGATAGCTAGCTTTAGGACATTTTTAGTTTACCAACTGGGAACATTTTCATTTATAGGATGCCTTTAATTTCAATTTGGGCAGCACTCCATAATATGGTTATTTATTTTTTTCCCCTTCATTTACTACAGACTAGTCAAATTTGAATGCAAAATGAATTGCATTAAAAAGTATAGTTTCCCGGTGTTTAAAATAATATTTGTTATTTTCTTTTTCTTATACCGACATTTTCTTGTACCGATTGGACGGCTGCAGGCTATGCATGTCTTCACATCTGCAATTGCACATCTGTCAAACGCTTGATTTAGCATATTGTTCTAAATGAACAAATTCAGTCTATTCCCATGGATGATTAGTTGGTTTGCTAGTTCCAAATGGCTCGGTAGGTAAAGGAGCTTTCCTGAGGTCTGATTAAGCCGCGTGATCTGGAAATGTCTTTTGCAAGATGCTGGTTTGGGGATTGAAGTACCTCGTTTCCATCAGCAGCCTCCTTGTTCTTCCAAAGGTTTTAACACCTGCTTTGCAAAACCAGCCAGTCAGGTCCGCTTGTTCTCAATGATTCCAACTTGGCACATCATGACTTTTCTTATTACCTTCCCCTGTTTCCAATCTGGTGTAACATAAATACATTTTTTAGGCTTAAATTCTCTAGATCGCTCCAAAAGCACTATGGGTTAAAATCCCACTATGGGTTAAAATCCCACTCTGACACCAAATGTCATAACCCTCCGTACATTTCACCCTCGCTTGACTTGCACATACCCATGATTACCAATGAAATTGTAAGTGAATGAAACAAATTAAGAAATGTCATAAATACTATTTACATTAATGTGTCCAAGTGAAGATCTATTTCATAGTGATCCTCCCTTATGTAGTCAAGATTTCTGAGCACCATTAGGATACTTCAATTCTGATTCGATCTGGTGAGTATTAAAATAAGCAAGTTTAAATGTTAGATTCAACAGAATATTTGAAAAAGCTAGCTAAATGGCAATAAGTAATATAGCCAGCTAGCAATGGAAAATTGGAAAACATATAGCTCACTGTATTTTTAATTGCTTTCCCAATTTGTAATTTAGCTTAGCTTTGTGGGGAAGTGGCTAAAAAAATAATTGGCCGCCAAATATTTATTTTTCCTATTTTGCTGATGGCATAAAGAGACAAATGATGATAAAGGCAGTCATTTAACAAAATGAATAAATTACTCTTAAGATCCAGTTTAATTGAAACCGTATAGATCCTTTAGCAAAAAGCAGTACATTCATATATTCTTATTACAGTGAATGTATATATGCATGTAAATTATTACTAAGAGTGTTTAATAAATTATTTACAGAAAAGTGTTCGGATTTTGTTGCCTTTTCCAAGCTTATTCCGGAAGAGTGTCTGGAACTGGTAAAACTGCTGTAATGTTACTTATCTGGTTTTTTAGGGGGTATTTTCAAGTTGAAAAACATACATAACTATTCCTTCTCTTTTTCCCCAGCGGAAGCGGTGTGTTTTACCAAGCAATGCCAGCTGTGGGTGCTGACGGGAAGAATGTAATGAAGCTTATTCCAGTTCAGCGAGTCAACGGGCAGTTTGTCAGAACAGAGACTCCAAGTAATCTGCCCAGCGCTTACAGAAAGCCTGACGTACACTCCCAGAGAATGTATACCCGTCCCATACACTTCTCTGCTCCAGTTTCACAGAACAGGTTTCCTATTCTTCAGCCCGCTCTGAACGGGGGGTATGTCCTGAAGAGGCCTTCGGACGTGAATGTGGTTCTCAACCCCGTCGCCACAGCAGGAAGGTATCAGGAAAGAGTGACTATGTCAACAGGCACCCCGATACGGGTCCACGTTCCTATAGTCCCCACTAAAGTGGGCCAAAACCCCATGCCGGTGGCTACGCCTGTTCTGAATTGTGGGAAAACAATAACACTTTTGAATAAAAAACAGCTGCCCGTGGCTGTGAAATCCCCAGTGCTCCCAAACGGACATTACCTACAAATCCCACCGGATGCTCAGGTGAAAACCCTACCAGCCTCTGCACTTCCTCAGGCTATAAAAAAACGGATACTGACTACACCAGTCAGCAGCAGTCCAGGTGCCTCTGGCAGCGGGACGAGTCTGCCAACTGTTGTGTACGTGTCTCCGGTGAACACCATGAAGCTGGGGGCTCCAACGCAGGGCCCATTACCCCCGACCGCACCCGTTTTGTACAGTCGATTGCCAAAAACTTCAAGCCAGCCTTCACCTCCGAGAGCGAGCCCTGTCCTACCCCCACAGCCTCTTTCCAAGGACTACCAGGGCCCAGTCACTCCGATCAAATGGGTCGTTCAAGAAGACTCCGGTTCAGCCGCCCCATGCCTTGTTCCTCAGAATTCCTCCTCTATGACATCCGAGATTCTGAAAGCTCTTGCACAGATGGAAAAGGCGAAAGACAAAGGGGAAAGCGCTGCGGCTAATTCCACTTCCCTGGACAACAAATCAACAATAGGACCTGGAAAGGACAATGCTTTGGTCATGTGCAATGGGAAAGTGTATTTTGTGGCCAAAAAAATGCCTGAATTAAGTGATCATACCCAGAGGATCAGTGGAAGCATTACTAGCCCTTCCAAATGTGCAATAGGTGATGGGAAAATGAACCAGAAAGACAAATCATCTCCCAACCAGCTTTCCTGCTCCTCGCCTGGACTGCATATATCAAAAGCGTCCAGGCAAAGCAGGGGACATTATTCTGTCAATGACGGAGTGGATGAAATAATTGACTTGTGTGATGATGACACTCCAGATGAATTTGTGACCGGGAGGGATGTGGACAGTGCTCTGCCACAGTTCGCTTCAAGTACATCTGTTGCAGAGGAAGACGATGAAGACTCCAATGTGATATTTGTTTCATACATTCCACCAAAATCAACAGTTCAGTCAACTGGTCAGGAAGTGGAGAATAAAACAAGCCCAGAAATGATAAGGGGAGAAGAGATTGGCCAAGAAATGGAATCATTAACTTCCCAGGAAAACGAAAGCAGTCCAGAAAACGGAACAGGCCTAGAGGAAGAGAGCGAACAGGTAGCAGAAATAAGTCAAAACGAAGGAACAGACCAACAAACGTCATTTACTGAAACACCTGCCATAACTGAGGAGGTAATTTATATATATTTTTTTCTTGAGCAGAAATTATAAAAGTTAGAATACTGTTTTTACATTTGATTGACAGTTGTTCCGATAGCAGTGTTAAAATATGTGATTACTGTAATTGTATGTGGTGAAACAACCCTGTGACATGTCCACATGCAAACTATTGAGTAACATGCAATAAATGGTTTGATGACACTATGGACAACCTCTGTGATTTTACCATCAAAATCCAACAATCGTCAATTGATTAACCTGCATACAATTAAAGGGTTTTTGTATCTCACACGTTCACTGATATGTCCCTTCATGTCATCATCTTCAATTGTCCGTTAGACTTAGCAGTTTTCCTAAAGAAGTGGGAGCTAAATAATGACAAACAATGACACCTAGTGGGTTAGCATTGTGAAAACCATGGCGATGATGTGGTTTAAGGGAGATTCAATCTGTTTTTTTTTGTTTTTTTTTCCAGGGCACCCAAAATAACATCTCCGAAAATAAGAGCCAGTCAGAGATGGATCGCCAACTGAAAAAGAAATTTGGGATCACAGCTGATATTAAGATCTGTTTGCAAAATATTCAGACAAGTGAACCAAAGGCAGTCTCCAAAAAGGTTCCTCAAATCGGCTCAATTAACAAACGCACATTAGATGGTATCCGCAAGTTGATGCAGGGCTCGCGGATTGAGTTAAAAACAAAAAAACTGATTGAGACACAGGTAAAATAATCTACATTTACCAGGAAGGTGATTTATAAGACAACTTCTCACACCTGTGTAACTGATGGGATTTTGATCAGCTAAATGTTTATTTAAACCTAATGCAATCTAATTCCATACATTTTATTCAATTTCTTTCCCCTTGTTATAAGCGATCTATCTAAATTTAGGATAGGAAAGCACTTCACAACTTTGTATGTTTTGCAGATACCATCACTGAAAAGGAAAAATGAGAGCAGCTCTGAAGATCTGAAGAGGAAAAAAGGACAGCAATGTGAAAATTCTTTCAGCACAGACATGGAGTCAGAAAACACCTGGAGAAGACCAGATAGCCAGTGTCCAGAGATGGAGGTCTCATCAGACGGGGAAATGAGAGACAAAACTGTATCTGATACAGTGGGAAGGGAGATACAAGCTGGATGCCCTACTGTGGAAAGTGAGATACAAGCTGGATGCTCTACTGTGGAAAGTGAGATACAAGCTGGATGCTCTACTGTGGGAAGGGAGATGTCAGCTGGATCCTCTTCTGTGGGAAGGGAGATGTCAGCTGGATCCTCCTCTGTGGGAAGGGAGATGTCAGCTGGATCCTCCTCTGTGGGAAGGGAGATGTC
>JAOYSI010009844.1:0-10685 GCA_025775065.1 Hiodon alosoides
ACCGCACCACACTGCCCACTGCTCCATAATGATCAATACACACTGTTCCACACTGCACCACACTGCCCACTGCTCCAAAATGATCAATACACACCGCACCACACTGCCCACTGCTCCATAATGATCAATACACACTGCACCACACTGATCAATACACACTGTTCCACACTGGCCACTACTCCACACTGATCAATACACACTGCACCACACTGCCCACTGTTCCATACTGATCAATACACACTGCACCACACTGATCAATACACACTGTTCCACACTGGCCACTACTCCACACTGATCAGTACACACTGTTCCACACTGCACCACACTGGCCACTGTTCCATGCTGATCATTACACACTGTTCCACACTGCACCACACTGACTGCTGTTCCACACTGCATCACACTGCACCACACTGTTCCACACTTCCACCCACTGATCACTGCTCTGCACAGCCACAGACTGACCATTAATCTGCTGTGACCACTACTCCACAATGACCATATCTTCACACCTACTCCACGCTGACCACTGGTAACAATAGAATTGTGAGCCTCCTGATGACACAGCTGTGAGACAGAATGGCAATAGACTGAAAATTGCAGCCGGCGGGACAGAGCCAGCTCTAGAAAAGGGGACGTGAGCAGTCTCTGAGGAGTAATCATTTTGGAATTTATTACTTTGGCAAAACCCAGCAGCACAGCAGCAGGTTTTTTAATGTATATATATATATATATATATATAGTAACCACAGAGGCGTTTTTCCCCTGCAGATTTCGCTGTTTATCATGTCTATTTATTGTCTAATTTCTGAGAGAAACACTGAGTACTTGCAGATAATTTTGTTGAATCTCTCTGTTCTGACTCACTTCATCGATCTTTCATTTTAAAGGGGGGTAAATTTTATCAACGGTGTTGGGAGAGAGGTTGTGGTGACTTACGACATGGAGTACTTCTCAAATAGAGTGATTTCTTAGCACCTGATGCCTTAGAGAGCCCTTTTTAAAATAGCTGCCCACTGTCGTCTGGCCATTGAGTACGTCTTCTAAATCAGAGAGGCAGCAAGAATATGATCACACTGGAGTTGATGTGTGAAGTGGTGTGAATTAATGTGTATGGCCTAATGGACTCCAAAAGAAGTATGTTTGAAGTAAAGGGTTTTTGTTTTATCCGATGGCAACGGGTCCACAAGCTGCTGTTGAACTTCTCTCCAGGTTAACCTAAATTGCCCTGGCCAAATGCTACGGTCAAATGGGTTTCATGGGGTGAAAAACCTCAGGTCGAAAAACTTCAGATTGAGAACTCTTCCAAGCAAACAAATTATTATAGTAATAATAATATTGTGAGCCTGCACGGTGGCCAGGAGAACATTCTTACATTGTAATATCATTGGTAGACGATAATTCAAACTGAAGGGCTTTGAAAGACTCGCAGAGATCAGAAATTAAGTAAACCTCACCCAAACAATACCATTGCTCATCATTGTGGTGAGGTAACGCCACAGGCTTTTCTGACGCCGGGGTCACATTCCGCTGGGTCCAGTGAAAGGAGCGGCAAGATGGGCCATTCAGCGGCCCATGCTGCCGCCCCCCAGAGCAGAGCTGTTTAGCGCAACTGTGGTTTTACGGCCTCTGGCAGCACCCCCCCACCCCACCCCCCTACTCGCCTGCTGAGAGCACTGGCCCTCATGCCCAGACGCAACGGCTAGCTCTTTAACCTGTCCTGTCTCTGCCGTTCTTGGCTTCCCTAGACTGACACGGCCTCTGAGAAATCAGAATATTTTTTTAAAAAGGAGGCTGAAAAGAAATCATTAAAAATTACTACACAATAATTTCATACTATAAAAATATGGTCTACATTTGTTTTAGATTATTCCTATTAAAAATTATATGAGAGGCCTTAAAATAAAGAACAAGAAGAAAAAAAATTCTTGTCAAGTCATATTTAATTCTGGATATCATTTGAACAGGATGGCTGGTTAACTGAGGTGAACAGGAAGCAGCCTTGTGCTACTTCCTGTCTTATTAGCACTGCAACCAAAGCCATGATAAATCAAGATGAACTAACTATTTGGTCTGCCCTTGGGGGTCTTAGTTAATCCTTAGGCCAACTCTGGGATTTCATGAAAGAGAAGTGAAATGGGTTGGAGGTCCGTTTACCAAATGGCCAATGTCAAGAGTGTCAGTGTCAAAGCTGAAACATAATGAAGCTCACTGGCAGATATAGGTGACAAGTGATGTCTTCTATGTAAATATTTAGTACCTTTCCATGCTCAGGATAAAAACCACCTTTGCAATTTTTAGAGGATAACTGAACAAATAAGGCAGACCAATGTTTGTTTTTAAGGGCTGACCTCAATCCATCATCTATAGGCCTCCATAACATTCTTATCTGGGTAGGATTTAATACATTTGCTGTCACATTCAAAATTTATACCAGGCAAGTTAAATCATTTGAGCTTTTTCTGCATATCTTCTCTTAAGCAAGTACTCAAATTCAAGAGGTTTGGGTAAGGATGCAGAATGAATCTCTGTAGGAAATTATAGGAAATTAACCATCACAAAACTTATATCTATGACTGGTCAAACCTTTTTGTAGTACGATTGCTTTGATTGCGGGTATTATGCTCTCATGTTGTGTCTGTTGTGCTTTTGAAACCCCCGTGGGGTGGCATTACCTGTGAGATGTTTCCAGTAAGCCTGTTAAAACAACCAGGCAGCTAGAAGTCATTCATTGTTTTCCTTGCGTCCCACTTATCAGCTTTTAACAGGCTGTCAGTAAGTGATTGAATGACAGGGCAGGAACTCCTACTCCGATAAAACGAACGGCTTGCACCGACCTCATTTATAAACAGCCGCGGTTTCGTAACAAATCACTTGCCATACGTCTGGAATTGACCTGTTTGGTTGTACTTGGAGAGTCTTGCTTTTCAGATTGTGGGATGTTCAGAAGACCACAGCGAGTGAAGCACCTGCAAAATCTACTCTTCAGACGACTGCTCAGGCAGCACTGTGTCCCTGATCCTGTCCCATTTACCCCTGCTCCACACTGTCCACAGCTCAACACTAAGGACCAGTCCACTACTCAAAAATATTCTCTATTCAACATGCTATTGCTCCCCACTGTTCACTTTTCCACTCTGAACACAACAAATCATTGTCCACAGCTCTACACTGAGACCAGAGGGAAGCCATAAATTGTGAAAGAAAGTTTCTGTTGAATGGCGTTAAAACAAAAAATCTAAGACGGAATGGTTAAAAATTGGAACATACAGGCGGGTGACTTATTAAAGGAAAAACCTACTGTGAGGGGGTCCGGAGGCTCTGTTATACTGCGGGGGGCATTTTTTTGTCTGGTTTGGGTCCACTTGTCCCCTTAGAGAGAAGGGTCATTGCAAAATTATTCTGTATTATCTCCTTCACCCCTTGGCGAAAAATTCTTCCAGGATGACAGTGCCTCTTCCAGGATGACAAAGAGGGGTCAAGGAATGGTTTATTGAGGGTGAAGATGATGCTAAATAAGATGGTATGGTCTTTACAGTCACCAGGTCAAAGCCACCACCATCAAAACATCAAATGAGGGAATATCTTTTGGAAGAATGGGGTTCCATCACTTCAGTAGAGTTCCAGAGACTTGTAGAATCTATGCCAAGGCACATTGAAGCTGTTCTGGCAGCATGTAGAGGCCCAACACCTTACTGAGATACTTAATGTTGGGTTTTCCAGTCACCAGTCTGTATTTCCTGTTTGGGGAAGGAAGGCGGGGGGGGGGGGGTATAAAGGTGGAAAAACATAATAATACATACATATCTCTTTAGCTATACAGTGCCTTGAATAATTATTCACCGCCTTAGACAGTTCCACATTTTGTAGTGTTACAACTTGGAATTAAATAGGACTTTATTGGGATTTTTATCATTTGTTTTACACAAAATACCTAACACTAAAGGTAGGACATATTTAATTTAATTGCAAAGAAAAAAACGACATTGTTGGTTACATAATAATTTACTGCCCTAGAACCACCTTCAGCAGTTACAGCTGTGAGTCTTTTGCCATAAGTCTCTACCAGCTTTGCATATCTGGATCCTTTTGACCATTCTTCTCGGCAAAATTGCTCAGGCTCTGTCAGGTAGGATGGGGACCGTTGGTGAACAATCATTTCCACGAGTCTTTCCACAGTTTCTTTATTGGATTGAGATCTGGGCTTGGACTGGGCCATTCTAAGACATTCAGGTTCTTGGTTTTAAACCACACCAGTGTTCAGGGTCGTTATACTGCTGGAAGGTGAACCGTCTCCCCAGTCTAAGGTGTCTTGCAGTCTGAAACAGGTTTTCCTCTAGAATTGCCCGGTAAATGGCTCCATCCGTCATGCACTCAATCCTGACCAGTTTCTCAGTCCCTGCCACTGAAAAGCATCCACACAACATGGCACTATCACCACCATCCTTCACCGGTGTTCTCAGGGTGAGAGCAGTGTTAGTTTTGCGCCGCATATAGCATTTTGCACTAAGGTCAAAAAGTTTAATTTTGCTCTCATCAGAGCAGATACTTTTTTTTTAAGTTTGCTATGTCTCTCACAAACCTTTGGCAAACTCCAGAAGGGATTTTCTATTGGCTGTTTCTATATTCAGCAATGGCTTTACTTTCACTCAGGCTTTGTTGTGCCTGGGTTATAGTTGTCCCAAGGACGGTTTCTCCCATCTCTGCTGCGGATCTCTCCAGCTCCTTCAGAATTACCATTGGCCTCCTGGTTGCTTCCCCTCCTTATGCGGTCATTTGGGAGTTTTGGGGGATGGTCTTCTCTAGGCAGAGTCAGGGTTGTGCCATATTCTTTCCATTTTTTAATAATGGATTTTATGGTGCTCCACGGCATGTTTGGGATATTTTTTCATAGCCCAACCCTGATTGGTGCTTCTCCAGAACTTTATCCTGGACATTTTGATAGCTCCTTGGTCTTCATGATGCTGTTTGTTTATATACATTCTCTAACAAACTCTGGGGCCTTCCAGAAACAGGTGTATTTATTTTGAGATCATGTGACACTTTAATTGCACATAAGCAGACTCTATTCAACTAATTATGTGACTTTTGAAGGCAATTGGTTACACCAGAGCTTATTTAGGGGTTTCATAGCAGCGTGGTTGAATAATTATATAGCAAGAACCAAATTTGTCAGTTCTTCCTTATAAAAAATGCATTGTTTTGGTTCAGGCTCATTGGTTCAGGCTCTGTTCTGTATACACTTAGATTAATTATCATTGTGGTAGATGTTGTCCTAAAAGACTTGCTATTCAGGTAAAATACGTGTAAAAGGACCTTATTCTGAGGTACAATCACATTCTGCTGTCCATACCACAGGTCAAAAGGACAAGCTGCATTAAAGCATAAATGCTAATCCAAGAAACTCCCCCCTCTCCGCCTTCTTTTTTGCAACCAATTTTGCACTTGATTCTTTGTAGATTCCAAGCACTTTTCTACTCCAGATAGGACAGGGTGATGAGTGTGGAACTGGACCAGAGGCATTTAAATGAGTACCTTTAGCGTCACATTAGCGTGAGAATGCAGCTCTGCTACAGAATTGCCAGGGGCTTTTTTCCTTCTTCATCTCCTACTAACATCCAGTTGTAATTTTACTTATTTTTAAATTAGGAGCACTTCAGGGTTTTTAAAATATGCATATGAACAACAGCAACTGTCCCTAAAGGTTCTCTAGAGGTATTTTCGGTAAGATCTATCTTCTCCAAATGAGTGTGTGAAAACTCAGAAGACAGTGAACAAGAAGAGATATTTGTATTTGCCAGTTGGCAGGTGGACCTCTTAGTTTTGGCTTAAACCACTATCCAGCAAAATCCTTGTAGCTTTTGAATGTAACCAATAAATGTAGGTGAGCTTTTTAAGTGGCTGACAAGATGTAAAGTATCGTGTATGTAAGGAAAAAAGGGGCACTTGCTTAAAAAAGCATTCGTCAAAGTGAAAAACTTTAGTTTTATTTTAAATGTAGATTGGTGTGTGATGGAAACATTTAATGAGCCTTGATCACTGTGCCCACACTGTTCACCTGAAGCAGGCATGGTGTTGCCCCAGAGTCTCCTCTTCTTTTTAGAAAACCATTTGTTAGCTCACAAATGGAACCAATGTGGCACTTATGCCAGTGGAACGCTGCGCTCTGGACACATGGTTGGGGCATTTAGGGTTTTGAGGGTTGGTGGCGCGGCTGGTCTTCCAAGCCTGCAACCTTTCTCCCCTGCGACCTTCCCCAAATTAGTTAATTCCATGACCCTGTTTCTCCTGAGTCAGCCCTTCATGGCCAAAGTAACTTTCTATTGAGCTTATTGTGCAGGGTGCTGGTGATGGTGAAGGGGCGGTTAGGGGGATAGAATTGTTATTTTTTGGACATTTTCAATTTTTTCCTTTTTATGGTAATTCTTTCAGGGGGAAAAGAGTGATTGAGAGGGCTTTAAAACGAGATTTCCATTAGTTTCTTATTATGCTGTTACAGAAGAAAGTCTTTCCTAGAAACATTATTTATTGAAAAAAATTGCACAGGAAGGGAGGCCAAGCAATTCCATTTTATAAGTTAATTGGCCAAGGGGGAAGGAGTAATGTAACTGTGGACTTCATGTGAATCTGAATCTGAGTTAGTTAATTACAGATGTGTCTAATTAAGTAGGTCAGTGCAGCTCAGGTCATATTTGTTAAAGAAATGGTAAAACAGGAAATAAACACGTGTGGAACACTTTTGCGCACATAGCAAAATTTTCCATCCCAAAAGAATGGGGTGCCAGGACCTAGTGTACATTGAGAATGACGGACAGTCAGTCATAGTGACGGGGTAAAAAGCAGTGGCGGCCTAGAGGTTCTCATATATGTCAAGGGATGTCCTTCCTGGTGGTCTGCGGTGAGCGGTGGGATGTGTCTCACGTTGCCCTGATGAGGGAGAGGAGATCTGGTTGTCTACTGATTTTTTGGTAAACAATTGTTGTTCTGTTCACAGGCGAGCTTGCCTGAGGTAGCATGGTTTCGTAAGTGACACAGCCGTTCATGGACTTTCCCCACTAAGTAGACCCTGGCGTAAGCCGTGGTGTTCATTTCACAGTGCGTGCCAAAGGAGGACTTGCTCTGGAAGACAGAGAAGGCTTGTGTGACATGAATCCGTATTCTGCAGCTTCAAGAAGATCAGTGAACCTCTCGGATATCCTTTAAATGTTACAAAGGAAGCCAGTGATTTTCCTTCCCCCTCCTCTCAGATCGTTTTCCCCTTTGTTTTAAAGCTTTACTGAACGGCATTGACGCTAGCAATTACAACTCTTCATGAACTGACTCCTGTGTCTTGTATTTTCTGTTCAATATTTCATTGAAAGCAGAGGCTGACACTGAGACCAATAGTCATATGGGAAACAGGTCCTGTTGTTATAGGTGGGTAAAAAGAAAGTAAATAAAAATTCCTATGTTTAACGTAGGGGCCAAGAAAATAGAGCATAGACACCCAATTGTATTTTAGGATTTCTCTCTTTGTTGTGTTTATACCATTTGCTCTTTGGCAAACATTTCCATGGTCAGTTATAGCAACCCATTGAAAAAGAAAACTTGGCAGAGAACACTTGACCCATTCGACTTAGAAGTGAGAAACTGCCTGAAAATGCCTTTGTACCTGGTTCCTCTCCTCATAAGGAACACATTTGCCAGAATTTGAATGACATCTCGACGTGCTACTTTGATCATTGTGTTCTTCAGATGCTCCTCTTTTGGTAATATAGACATGAAACCAGGTAGATTTGTAAGGCACTCGATTGTAAAGCATGGCAAGGGGTGAGGGGTGGTGGGTTGATAGTCCAAACAAGGGTGGCAGATGGTCTACTCCTGATGGTTGACCATGTGCACTGTCTGGGGGAAGAAGCCATCATTTAAACGTGTGTCAGAAAAAAAGCTACTAACAAAAAATGTATAATCAAGTTATGCTTTGAAATGCTTTTCAATTAATGACTAACATTTTATTTCTAATAATGCCAATTTAAAGACAAGAAAGCAAGTCTTAAAATGTCCTCGCTTTATTTTTTCACTGATAAACTAATTCAGCAACAATTTTGTTATACATCGGTGGCCGGTGCGGGGTTTATTATACAAAAATCCAGACCCCATTTTCAATTGACAGCTGGATCGATCCTTAACAAGAAGAGCATGGTTAGTAAAAAACTAGCATACCGCAGGGAAGTTCCAGGACTGGAATTGAGAAACATTTTTTTTCATTTAATTCTGGAGGAGTGGAGCCACCTGTTGATCACTGAATATCAAGCCTGTATGATTGACATCTGAATGCTACCCGATGGGATTTCTTTTTATAGGTTTCATTGAATAAAAATTACTGCTATTATATCATTTTCCAGGAGTTCCTAAACTGCCTCTGGGGACAGGGAATCATTTTCCAGTTTTTCCCATTTGACACTGGGTTTTCTGGAGGTTTTTTAAAATTCCCTCTAGAAAATTCCCTCCAGAAAATCTGTTCACCACTTTCGTGACAAATTCTGTTTGTAAAAATGCGCTATAACAAAAAAAATTTGATTTGATTTATTGAAATCAAATCATCATCACCATGGGACGCAGCAACCATCCCCCTGTCCTGGCCTGTTTTAAGTCATTTTAGCCGCAATGAATGTACAGCACCTTTTGGGTCCATTTAATGTGTTAACCCTGTTACTCCTTAACCACCAACCCAGAAGCACAACTGGGAAAAATGAGGTGATCTAGTTTGCCGCAAAAAGGTCTATCGTGCAGACCTTGCAGGTTGTGACAGATCTCCAGGGCTTATGCATGTGTGTGGTTGCCCCCCCCCCCCACCCAAGTCATCACTGGAGATAGACACGGTCCGCCCAGTTTCTTTTATTCATCTCAGCAGCCAGATCCGTGCAAGGGAACACTTGTGTAGTGGAGGCCCTGCCAAAAAGGTTCAGGGCAGGACACAGCGGCTGGGACCCGTAATCGCGTTGATTGTTGGAAACAGGTCCTTAGCTGGGCCATCTGCAGCTAAAGAAAGTCAAGGCAGACTGGATCTTTTGGGGGCACCATTTGGACCAAACTGACTGTGTCATCCTGAAAGCTTGAGCATCCTTTCAATCCATATCTCTTCAGAAAGTAGCTTGTTCTGCTGAAAAATGGAGAAAGGGTATCTAAAGGATTTTCTTATAAAAATTTCCCATGCTGTTTTACCCCCTGTAACAATGGTGAGGGCTTGATTTCTGTGGAGTAGAAAGCGTCAGAGAAGACAACAGCCAATAGCTAGATCATTAGGGGAAATGTATGCAGTGGCCAGTTTCTGTAATCCTTGACAAATTGTTGGTCACACTCTGACTGGGAGTCATTTGTCATCACCTAAAGTACAGCATCAGGAAATTTACCTAAATGTCACTACTAACCAGCACAAAACAGAACCTAGAAGTATTTCAGGATAATTTCCCTGGTTCAAATCCAAATCCAATGACAAGTGTCGGACAGCATTTGGAGTCATGTCCCACAAGGGACATATGACGTCATGGGGCATGCCATCCCAGAATTGGGAAGAAAATCTCGTGGTCAGAGATTGTTTGTCCCTGGTTTGGAAGTTATGTTGTGTGTGCCTCCTCCATGAAATCCCAGATTCATTTTTTTCCCACTGGTCCAGATACTGTGGCTTTCGCGTGACAAAATTCTGCCGAACATCCTTTCCGGAACCGGGTAGCAGACTTAGCCAATAGGTCATTGAGTTTCCACCGCACAAAAACAAAGTTTTGATTCATCTAATCGTGGGGAATTTAGACTAAGTAAACTATCACTCTTTGGGATTTTATCTGAAGCCACGGTGCAGTCATGCAGTCCTTTATTCAAACCATTCGTGTGTGTGGTTGGGAGACTGGGATGTGGGGTTGGGGGAAGGTGGGGGGGATTGGATAACCTTTTGGAGAAAGTCTGGGAAGCGCAAAGTGAGGGGCGATGGCAGAGAGGGGGTTGGTTAGCGGAGCCGCAAGCAGCGTAATTGTGGCTTTCCTGCAGTGCTGCACCCCCCCCCCCCCGGTATTCCAGCTCCCCAAAAGCACCTGCATGCACTGACGCCTGCCCCCATGACCTCCGGACTATGGCGCAGACACTGGGGCTTTGAGCCAGACGGTCTAACAGAGCAAGCGTGCAGGAGAGAGAGGCGGGGAGAGCAGAAATGTCAGCTGAAAGTACTGAAACGAGACATCAACATCATAAGCATTCCAGACTGTGCATTTGTCAAGGCGCTTTATTCACTCACGCATTTCCATGTGGATTTTTTTTTCTCCTTGGTGCCTCACAAATTTAGTGAGCATTTAAAGGATCCCAAATAGTCACAAAGAATGTTTACATAAAAAAATAAATCACATAGGGACGCGAAAGCCAAACAGCATGCTCAGCCAACGGGATTTTAATGGTAAAGGTTTATAATGAAACACCCTTCACGCTGTTCTCCCAAAAGCTCTGACGTTATTCGCCGGACACGTTCGCGTGTTTCACTGCACGATATTTATAACATGTGTGACAATCAAAAAAGGTGGGAGCGGTGGAAGTAGCAGGTTAGGTGCAGGGAGATGGGGGGGGGGGGGGGGGTGTTTGCATTTAAAAGGGTGTAAAGTTGCCTTTGTTTTTTTTTGTTTGTTTGTTTTGTTTGACATTTTGGTTGTTTAAAAGTATTT
>JAOYSI010009845.1:0-41620 GCA_025775065.1 Hiodon alosoides
CTACCTCTCAAGGCACTGCTGGAATTAAAAGGAGAGGGGTGCAAACCTCTGGGAAACTTTGCTCCAGTTTCCCAACCCGCACTTCCTTTCACAAGCCCTCCCTACCCCCCACCTCAACTCCATCATCCCCTAACCTCCCACGGCTCCCACAGAGCAGACTGCCTGGCCCTCAGGAGGCAACAGGCCCATGAAAAAGATTTTTAAATCTTTTCCTCGAGAGATCGTAAGGTTTCAGAATAAAAGGCTTAAGGGCCACATCTCGGAGACAACTTGCATAGAACTCAAAAGTACTGCAATCATTTGACAAAGCTCTGCTGGATTTAACTGAAAATAAAACCATTAGCTTTAAACATTTTTTTAGCAGTTAATTTTGGTAGAGTAAGGAAGTACTTAATGTGTAACATTGGGACATTCAATAAGATACTGATTATTGGCACTTAAATACAAAGCACAAAACCAATAACGCTGACAGATTAAAGTGTTACTTTACAGGTACCCTCGCAGGATGGTACCCATCTACAAGACTATCGATGACTGCTGGGATGACAAATCAGGCTGCTAAATAGCTTCTGTAGCCGTTACAAGAAAGAACCCAGAATCGAATGCCTCGAACTTCTCCGAACTTAACCTTGCCGATGTTCAGCGTTCAGCGGAGGGTGGCGCATTGGAGGAAATGTTCATGATGAAGATGCTAATTGCCAACTTGACCCAAGTGCTAAAGGGGCGCCCGCCACCGCTCAAGTTTGAACTAACAGAGTGGGTGCCGATCATTTTTTTGCCATTTTCTGTAAGCACAGATATGCTGGTCTGCATAAATATTGATGCTTGTTATCAGCTTTCTACAGGGTATTGAACTTTGGTGGTATTAAAATGAGATCCAGTCATATTTACCCGAGATATCATGAGAACAAAAAGATTAAAATCGGAAAATACAACAGACCATTGTCCCAGTTGCAAAAAACCTTTATCGACAGACTGACTGGCCTCCTGAGAGCCCCCAGTCTGTAAAGCGCTCACCCTAGAACAGAACGGAGCAATGTCTTCATATATTTTTTTAAAACGGCCACAATAGGAACTTCATGCTGGTAACACGGAACTTTGTAGGTGGTAAGAAAATATCTTACTGTTGAACGAATCTTTTTGGTTTCCCTGCCTGCAAGTTAATATGACACTACCTCAATAAACCAGATGTTTAAAAGCTTGCTTTATTTAGTCAGAAAGGAATACACATTCAATTATTCAACCACCACGGCATTTTTCCACTAAACCCAAGCCTCTTAAATCCAATAAAGTGTACAGGCGCGAGTGATGAACGTCAACAGGCCAATTTTGAGTGAGTGGCCAGATTATCCTCCCCTCCTTCAGCTTTAGTTTTACGGACACGAGCCAGAATGCATCCGAGCGGTTCAATTCCGTACCGAAGACCGTCCGGTTTGTTTCGCATGGCCATCGACTGACTGAAAAATCAGCATTTCTGGTTCCGAACTGCAGTCATCAGCAGGGGACCACCGGTCGCCGCACAGCGGACACGGCGTGCACTGGGGAAGCTACCTTTGCAAACCAACCCTCAGAGTAAGTCGGAATAAGAAAAGGCCCGTCTAAAGCTGTTCTTTGTCTGTTCGTGAGTCACCCCCGGAGGGACCCTGGACGCACTGATTCTCTGCCAGCTGTGTGGGCCGGAGCATAAAGCCATTGGAGGCTCTAGTCCATTTCCTCCCAAAAACAAAACATCGTCGAGCAAGCCCCTTAGCGGCTACCGCTACGCTTCTCCCCGATGCCTTTGCGGCGTTCGTTTTGCTCGTCCTCCACGACAAAGGAAGGGCGGTAGCTAGTATTCCATCCCCTGCCCCACTGAGCTTTCCATATTTGGTTTGGGTGTTAGCATTTTTGCTAACAAGCCTGAAGTCCCAAGTGTTGGCCGCACAAGGCTATCGTTGCGTTTTAATAATTTGAACAGGAACATGAAATAGTTCAGATACAACAATAGCCACCTTCTCGGGCTTGTGCTGCTTACATAAGTTCTTGAGTAAAGAAAAAATAATCATTCACTCTTATTTGAGACTGCAAATTAGCGATTGGTTTGAACCCGGTCAGATTTAATGGAGAGAAAGCTACATTGGAACTAATGGCCGTCCGTTCAACCACGGTGTTCGAGAACTGACATACACAAAACCCATACATGCCCTATGCACCATCGTAAGTAAACGACTGCATCCAGTGAGTTACATCCCAAATGCCCCATGCTGCAGAAGATTGGGGGAGAATGAAGACTGAGCTCTGACCCACCTGCCAATAGCTGGGCTTCCTGTTAAGCTGAGCACAGGAAAGTCGTCTTTGTTCAACTTTGAAAGTATCCCTCTCGCACAAAAACTGACACAAAAAAGAACAGAAACCTCCCCCAAATCCTGCATTTCAGCCTAACACCACCACCAAGAGCACCTCTAACTACGAAACATTGAGCGGAATGGAACATGTTACTGGATTACAGACGAGCTTTAAAGGTCATGAATGCAGTGCCAATCGAGGTGATTTTCATGTTACAATCAACCGCTAGCAAGCCTGTTTGCTCTGTGTGTATTCACCCTAATGCAATCACATTACACAAAATGGGATTCCACGTGTTCTGATGCAACAAATTTGCTGATCCAAACTGCTCCCATCCATAGTTTATTTAAAACGGCACAGAATTTGCAACGTGTACGGAAGATCCTGCCAGAACTGGAAAAGAGACCGGCACAGGCAGTGTCATAGACGTCGCTGTTTAGTAAGAACCCCTCCCTTCCCTGCACGGCGCCCTGCCAATAGCACGCCATTGCTCAGGAACGGTCATGGTCAACAGTCACGGTCGACAGTGACACGATCCAGATTCAAGCCTGCAATCATTTGATAGGGCCCAGCCTGTGTTTTGACTTCCACAAGACCTAAAGCAAACTGGATTTGCTAAGGACGTGAAATACATCAAGGAAATTAAGACTATCGTCCTCAAGTTATGGGACAAGTGTTCTCTTTTTATGCGATTGCTTCAATTTCAGGCTTGGAATAATGTCAATTTCTAATGCCAAAACATCATGTTGTTTTCAACTACGTTTTAGTGTTTATTGAATCCACTTATATTAAAGACAGCAACTAGAATATTAATTTACTTTACAAATCACTTAAAAATAACAAAAATTATATTTACAACCTTTTAGCCCAACATGTCAAAGCAAAGGCAATATTTGAACAAAAGTGTCTTTGTTACTGATTTAGAACTAGATTTCTCTACAAAAACACTACCAATTTCTTTGACATTCTAGCTAAAATGTATTCGGGGATCATGAGAGGAATATAATAAATAATATTCCATCAAATACATAGTCCATTTCCAAGTCCTCATTTTAAGGGTCAGGCAAACCAAAACGAGGCTCTCTGAAACATTTGATATTAGGGGGCCGTCTGTATTGCTTGCATGCACTTTAAGAACAGGGAACAAACGAGTGGTAGATTGTGGCGGTAGAAACTAATGCCAAAACGGACAGCATGTGGCGTTACCTTGAGTGTTGTGTACAGGGAACAGGCTGCAGGGTCGATTACCAGGAGCGGCCGTGTGACCTAAACCACTTCAGTAAATAAATACGCAGCTCTGTCAGACGGCTAAAATATTGACACTAGTCATTTAGCATGAATAGATAACCGGCAGGTAAGCCGTCTGCATGCAGATACAGTAACAAGCTTTGTTCCCGCTGCAGAGCCACACTAAACACATAAAAACGCATCACAAGCCAAGGGTTTCTTAATCAATAGAGTCTTCTTATGAAAATGCGATTGTAGTTATTTTTGTATATTGGAAAATAGTGTTTCTTTAAGTTTCTTTATTCCTCAGGGTTGTTTCTAGTAGAACACAGACACAGTGTTCTTTAACCAGAGTGGTCTTTAATTTAACCAGAGTTGTCCGATTTCACTTTAAAAGTAAAAGTGTGGTTTATAAAAAATAAAAGACTGAGTCTCTGTATTGTATAGTAGGAGCAAGAACAATTTCGCGTAATTTTCCACATGACTATAACAGCTATCAGCACTGATTCTGCAGGAAACAAATCCGTATATGATAAACACAGGTTAGGCGACAGCTCACATCTGTTTTTAAATAAAACAAATAAAAGTTTTTGTTAAGAAAGGTCTGAGGTCAACTAGTTTCAGTTTTCTCCGCTCTGGTACTCAATCGTATTTCTTTAGATGAGCAGAAGCTTCAACACACAAACCCTTTTGAGTACCAGCTCAGCAAAGCGAGGCCTTTCTTGGCGATATCACACACACACAGAGTCCAGAATATCCCTTTCTTTGCCAGAACATAATGTGAGTTGGGAAGTACAGAACAGCCTGGTATCTCCAGTTCTCACCTTAGACAACGTTACAAAAGCAATGCTTAAATCACTAGCAACAGGACGGAAGGCTCTTTCTAAAAAGGGGGATCAAAATGACAAATCACTGTCAACAATACACACAAACAAAAGGGAAAAGACAGCCGGCGGATTCTACATGCACACAAAGCAAAAATTTGTCTTTCATTAATAGAAAAGACACTGCAGGTCTATGATAACTGAACATGAAATGCATTTCCAGCCATAGAAGTTACTAAGAGTAACAACTTTCTTTTTTTATGTTCGGGACACTTTTGTGTATTTGAGGCTGTCAATATGCTACCCATTATCAACGTTGCAACACATCGACGTAGGCTATAATCCTTGTTTGCGCACCATGATCTGGAATGTTTATTTAGAATAGTCTGGGGGAAACTATTAGGGTGGCCAACGTTAACAAAGCATTTATAGGGAACAAGACCGTACCTCATTAAGCAAGTATTGCAGTGGTGAAGTTGGAAGTAGAATTTACTGAAACTACCTGTGGAAATGGGGAGGTCAGACTTTGGCCAGGAGCAGATTAGCAGGATTTGTTTTTTTGTCTCCAATTTACCGGACAAGCTGTAGCGTCATTGATTTTTCTTACGTCATTGCGTAGACCAAATATGGCTAGAGACGTTTGAACAACACCAGACCGTGCCACAAAAGGCATTTTATCTGAGGAACAAACCGAGGATTTAGATCAACAGAGCCAAACGCATTAATCGTAAGTCACTGGAGATTAAACGAAATATTTACACATGAGTACAAACACGACTTCACTTTCAACATGCACTTAGTAATTAAAGTAATGGATAGGTTTCGGCATCTTCAAGTGAAAAGAAGTGAGCAATTTTTTACTTGTCCTAATGGTTTATAGGGGGCTCGGCAAGTCAAAACATAGCCATATTTTGTGATTCAATTGAATAAAGCTATATACACACACACACACGGCGGAGTTGAGTATCTTCCAGGAAAGCGGAAGAAACCTGGTTTCTTCCAGTTCTAAAGTTTCTTCCGGAAGAACATTTAAACAAGACCACCGATGATACTGACCACCCGAGACCACTTTTTATAAAGCATCAAACATCAGAGCTGCAGTTCAATATTTAAACTTTAATGATATTTGGTACAAGACAATATTAGTAAACACTAAAACCGACATAGCTAGCTAGCCAACTTAACTAAATGTACATTCTCTCCCCTTCAGGCCTGCATTTGTCGGTTTCTCTAACCAGCCGGCCAGTTGCAAACCAAAGTTATAGCAGGACAGCGAGAACCGTACATTGTGGATATACAGGCCGCTTCGTGGGCTGAAACATTTTAGCGAGGCTGTTCACTTGACAGCAACAGTATTATTAGGCTACTTTTGTTTATGATTTCACCATCAAAGAAGTTGAAAACCGGGCCACTCATAGAAGTTTAGTAGAGTAGCCAGCCACAATGACGTTTAATAGCGTATTAGTCAGTAGTTAGATGGCAGCCGGTGCTTACTGAACACTCTGGGGTACATGCCTTTCTTTAGTCTGAAATCAAACTAAAACAAATACTTAGTAACGCTTTCATTCACATTGAAACTGAGGTAAGAGCTATTATTTCAACCACCAGGGGCTGATTACCATAATCGTATCAATAAATTAGTGAACAATATAATAAAATATAAGTTTTTGTATCAACGTCGAAAAAATGCTAGGAGTAAATTCAAAAGAGCGGCTGCCAAAGGGTTAACCTGCGTTAATGGTACACAGATCCCCCAGTCTCATACGAAAGCTGCTGACGTTGCTACGCTGTTCGTAAGGTATGTGCAGGCTGTTTTCTTGGGTGTCTTTCAGACAAGCATCTGGATTAAGCGAATGGGACCAATTAGCAGAAACTACAACGGGCACCATCGGTCTGAAAGACTTCCTCTCACTTACAACTTCCATTCATTTACAATATAAAAAAAAAAAAAAAACTGCCCATTTTTTCCACCAAGTTCATTATGGAAGTTTATCAAAAGACTTCAGCAAAGAAGTCCCACCCCCCACTTCTTTCATCTTACGGAAAAGGGATCTGTGCATTTGAGACAAACAAAAAATACTAATTAACAATAGCTGCTGAGCACCATTGTGCTCTTAAATAACAGAATACTATGGGAATCCCAATTCAGGTGAAGAAACATCTTGGGTTATGAGAGGTTTGATTTATTTGTAAAACTATTTTCTAACTAATAGAATTTAAATAGAAAACAGCCATCACCACAGACAGTGGGTCTGATTTAAATTAAGAAATGAAGCGATCAGAGAATAACAACCAATCACAGAAAATCGGAAAAAGCCCAAAGACAAATCTAGCTCCGTCATTGAAACTTATTTCACCCAACACAATCAAGATAGTCACTTGGGGGAAGAAATCTGAAATGTGTCAAAGGAATTCAAGAAAAGCAGAACCCAAGCAGGTCTGATAACAAACCTGATTAATCTTTCCGGAAATTTTTCAAGCAACACATCTGAACTATCGAGGCCAAGTCTGGGCCACACTTGGGTCTCGTAAGCAGATAAGTCAGTGGTCCAGTAGGCCATGGAATAAACATATTCTGGCTTCCAACACAGGCCGCAACATAACCGCAACATGAAACGTCTCAAAGGGCTCCATCCAATGTGAACTGCCAAGAACGTGAGCGATTGAGAAAGGGCCTCCTAGGTGACCAGAGGGGGTGAGCGTGTGGCGACGTTAACTCTCGGGTAAAGTCTGATTTCGCTTGTCCCCAGAATAAAACTTGAGGAATGCGCACTGCACTTCCCTAACATGGCGCTGGCAGATGTGCATCGAGACCTTGTAAGCAGCCGCTCTAAGCGGGCACAAAGAACCTCTTTTCAACAGAACGTTGGCCTCAAGCGGCTGCGACATTTTTCATTTCACTATGCATTTACTATGTTTCTACACACCTTTCGGCAGGTGTCACAATGTCGCCTGCAAACTAAGACTTCGACCACTATCTTCAGTTAGCGCCCTTGCCCGCGTATTACCACAGGCGCCTATATGTAGATTTTTCATTAATAGATTATTTTAACCAGCCAAGTATGTTGGATCTCGATGCCGTCCCGAGCCTCGAAAAGCACAATGAGTTCACGTGTTAGTCATTATCCCGTTAGTTCAAAAGAATTTATGGAAAACTATATATCAAATGAAAGGTGGGACCCTCACATATTAAAATCATACCATGTCAGTCGCAGTGTACAAAGGAGATAAAAGCTTACCCCCCCATAAATCCCTAAGCCAAATTATTATTATTAAATGGCTGGTCTGCATGTAAAAACACTTTGAAACAACAGAGGAACAAACTTCTGCTTTTAATTTGAATCTGATATCCCCAATCAAAGCGGGATTTAATGATATTCTACAAATTATAACCAGTAGCCCAAACTTTCGACATTCAAAAAAGAAAAGAATACACCAGAAAGAGAGAAATACTGGAAGAGATTTTTAAAAATGGTTTAGCCTTAAGGCTTGTCTGCCATTCAAGAAGTTAACGACCTCATAAATAGTCCAGTTCGAGCTTCATTCTGTTTAAGCGGTTATTTTAAGCAAATATAAAAATGAATTTTAATGGACAGCCGCAACTGTAAAACTTCTGCTGCTTCTGTAGACTATGGTTTGTTGTCAGCCAGCTGCCCTTGGTTTGCAATGTCAACATAACGCTACAGTCACCACCATCCCATTTTTCCACAGTAGCTTGCAACACACTGTATTCAGGAAATTAACTGACTTAATTATTGTAATAATGCATTTCCTAAATATATTATAAAGGCCTTGTTAAAACAGAGCAGCATTTTATAACTGGTTAGCTATGTGGTGTTTTTACTATACTGGGTGGGGGGTTGGGGGTTCATGCTTTTGGTTCATCACCACCAGATAGTGGATTTTATATCTACCATCATTTTGGTCAGAAATCTTCTAACTAGTAAACCAGACTAACTTAAAGCTTAATATCTGTACTGCTGCGTCCTGGTCTGATGTCACACGTTAGTGTAACACCAGTCCATATAAAACAACTTTCTTTACATGGAAAACAAGATTAGGAAGATCACGTGACATGATCTGTGATGTCTGTGCACAATTTAGTTGCATGTTAGTTGCAATTAGGACTATTTTTGGCCCTTTTGAGGGATTAAAAATGGATAGTTGCTTTCAATTAAATACTGCAGCAGCGCAGTAGTGCTCTGAATGTAGGCCAGTTTCTACTTGCAAATGATGCACACTGTATTTGTTAATTGTTTAAAATACTCTCACACCAGAATGATCTCATTCGAACCCTCAACCATTTAAGCACCAGCCATGACATGTACTGGCTGTTCGTCTCTTCCCCAAAATTAGTCATTTGGATACCTTATGTTGTACTTGATTTCACAACTTCATTACTAATACGCCCACATAAATAATTTATTTGGATAATACATTCTGTACAAATGTTTGCTAAATTAAATCGACTTTTAAAATGTATCGTCAAATATCAAAATAACCATCAAGTTGATCAAAATCGATTAATTATCCCTGCTCTACTTGGATAATTTTTACTGAGAAGATGATCTATTCTTCAATACATATTAATGGTTTGACTCAACTAAAAAAAACACATTTTAAAGGGGACCGATTTTAATCTGTCAATTTCCCTTGGGTGGTCGATAACACACTTATATCTCCGCGTATCATATTATTTAATATAAGCAATGCCATCCTTACAATGTCCATTTTAACACATTCGCATAAATTATGTCACCTGGTGTCTCCAGGAGTAAATCAGTTACTGACTGGGACCAAGCTGTCGATCGTAGTTTTACACCCCTGGTTTACTCAAATACTGATTAAAACCGGATAAAAACAGGAGTGTTTATATATAAAAGGTGAATTCCACGTGTCCAATTTAATCTTGTTCTTTAATTTGAATAAATGTAATGATATATCCAGTCTGTACATTAAAAAAACATATTACAAAACATGTTCTGGAGGAAAGGGTATTAAGCACAAAAAGTTTCTAGACGTACATTAATAACACCACTTTTATCGGAAACGAATACGTATTATGCGTCTCAGCTATTCATGAAAAATCTAAAACGATCGTCATCAACACCACGCCATCAAAAACCAACTAAACTGCGATTAACGTAGGCTATGTCACGGCTCTATCTGAGCGTTACCGAAACCAAGTACCTTCTAGCCTAGCCGTAGAGGCATTTCAGCTGACGATAAAATGCAACGTTAACAAATGCGTCCAGATGATTTTGACACATCTTGGCAAACGTCGGATTCGATCAAAACATTAAATTAATTTAAACGTTCAACTTTCTTCCATAAACCAACACAGACCCTCGTAGCTACGTCCTTATCAAAACCGGCACTAACCACTCCAGCTTCATGACAAGAAACTGGTGCATCACACAGTTCTTAGTAAACTGCAAAGCATTATTTCACGCAATCATAAGGTTTGTCGTTGTTGTTTTTTTAAACAATGTTAAAATAATACCAGTAACGATGGGAAGTTAAGAACGGCGCGGTTAATGAGCTACACATATAAGGACAGTCATCGACGCGCCTGGAGATGACACTTCAACAATATCACAATTATTGGAACAAAATAAAATTTACCTGATTCAAATCTTGGTCAGTCAAAAGGTGCAGCTCCCGGGGTTTAAAGCAGTTTTGGCATTTGCTTTTGTTAAAAATGTTCGCCTGGAATTTTCTACAGGGGTTCTCTTTTGCTCCAGACATTTTATTTTGAGTTCTCTTCAGCTTATTGCAATACTTAAAATGTTATACTGAGGCAATCTTGTTAGCTATATCCACTGCTCTTTACTTTATCCAGTTTGGAGCAGGGGCCTTACGATCCAGTGCATGATCCACGGAACATTTATATATCAATTTATTAAGACAGATAGTATGACTCTTTTCAAATGTTCAGATGTTTTGACAGTTTTCCCAATTTCTTCTTTACTTAGTTCCCGGCTACCTTTCCGCACTGATGACTGTTCAGTCCATGGCCTGTGTTCAAAACGATTAGCTAGCTTAGTGGCTAGCAAGTTTCATTGTAAATAATATTATTCTTTTGGTCAATAGAGCGAAGCCTTGTTGTAATTATTTGTAACTAACGTCAACACCGGGTGTTTCGGTGCCCAAAAGAAAAAAATAAATAAATCCCATTTGTAAAGGTACTTGAACGAAGGATGTGGATGCTCGAACCAGGTCGTTGCAGTTCAGCTTTCTTAAGTTTACCACAGCTTAGGTACCTAATAAAATCCCCACCCCCGAATCCCGAATCCCTAACTAGCTATTTGGCTAACTAGCTAGGATTTTTCTGATTAGAAGTTAAAGTATTCTGGGATTGTTATTCGTTTCACGTTGAAAATAGCCACGAATGAAGAGCAGCGTTGAATGTTCTCACCGAACGGTTCAGTCAAATATTCCTTTTTGAGTGTTTTGTTTCTGTTAACAGCTACGTCCCAATGTCTGCCTTCTTTTCTTTTTCGGGCTAGATCTTTCCCAATGGAGGGAGGTCGCAAGCTTACAGATTTGATGCTGGAATTTCATTGTATCTCGCGAGACTGCGCCAGAACGCCATATTGAGGTTCTGAGACGGGTCAACGAAGCGATTTCATAATAGAGCTCGAGTTAATTATGGGGGCCATGTGACTCTCACGTCCCAGATCTCAGTGAAGCTTAAAACAATCTTCCAAATTCCAAACGTAGAACCTAAAAGAACCTAAAATTAAAAAATAACTTAAAGGTTAATCTATTCATCTAAAAATGGATTCTTGAATAAATACACACACATTATATATATATATTACTTTAAGAATTCGCATTTTGAAATAAAAGGCAACATTTGGAATAAACTATGCAAACTGGTTAGAGTTCATATTGGGGTCTTCTTATTTGCGTATTCTTTAATATTATAATATGCTACATCAAAAAATATCATAACCCCAAGACAGACATTTTAATCTTTATCAGTCAAAAAGTGCAACTCACTTTAAAACAGCTATGGAATATGGAACCTTTTTTTTTTTTTTTTTTTTTTTTTTACGGGGGGGTCCTCTTTTGCTCCAGAAATTAAAAATTTTGAGTTTTGTTCAGCTTATTATAATACTCCGAATGTCATACCCTTCATGCAAGTGTATTTTTATTCAGGGTGGTCAAAAAAATAAATAAACAATTCATCATGATCATTCCTAAAACTGGTTTAGATTTTTTGAGAGCCATATTCAGTTCATTTTACATTTAAAATTTGTCATTTAGCAGACGCTCTTGTCCAGAGCGACGAACAAAGTGCTGTAGATTCAGAGTTCACAAGTGCAATACGAAACTGAACTGTCTTGCTCTATTAACATAGACTCAGAGTACGTAAACTACGTAAACTACGTAAACTAAGACAATATTCAAATCATTGTTAGATAATGACACCAAGTCTGTCGGAAAACCTTGAAGAAGACGAAGAAAACACAAAGAAAAACGAATGCCATTTGTTCCAGCATAACCACCACTTCATGCGCAAGTGAAACTATTTAATTTAGAAAATTCAGTATTTCGGATATTTAAGCATGGATAATGGATAAGCATATAATACTAATTAAATCAATTCAATAAATATACGTGTGAAGGAAGCTAATAAGTAAGCAGAAAAACTAAAAAAGAGTAGAAGAAAAAGTACTACAATTAATGAATTAATTTCTGAATGATTCATGGTTAATTGGCAAAAACATGCTAGGAAAAGATCATTGTATGTTTTGAGATTGTACATGAGAGTACATTGACCTACAACTCATTTTAACAATGCTAAAACGTGACTGCAAAACCTTTCATCTTAGGCGTTTACCATTTTTGTACTTAAAAGGCAAATTTCTAACAGTGGATTAAAGTAAATTTACCTCTGACTGTTTAGAGTGTTTTTGGCTTGGACTTGTCAATAGACAACTAGAAGACGCTACTGAAAAATAATGCATTTGAAGAAACTATTGAATTTGATGTCCATTACTAATCAAGAAAAGCCCAATTTAAGATGTTTATTTAATCTTGTCATATCAAATGGAGATGGTCAAGTAAATTATCAATATTATCATAAAATAAATAACATTTCAACCATATTATCATGACTTGAACTAAATACCAAAGGATCAACACTGTGGTAAGAAATCAAATATCTCCTGAAATACCTCATATATGTGAATTGTTTAAAATATTTAAACTGTTAAACTCTCGATTAACAAAACTACCTGATCATTCTGTAGATGAGCACACAAATGAGCTGTTTGCGTGGGAACTCTGGGACCCCTGTGGAAACAATGCCTGGAAAAGATACGGTGGTTAAGTACCCAGCATACATTCTCATCCAGAGAAACTTACTCAGCCTGCCATTTCAGGCTCTATCTATTTATACAGGCAGATATTTACTAAAGCCATTCAGGTTAGACAACTTGTTCAGGGCTCCAACGACAATGCTCCCACTTGAATATGCCCTGCTGGTCTAATGGTTTAAAGTCCAATACCTCAAACTGCGGTGTTACCTGATGAAATAGAGTGCAACTGTATTACATAACTCTTATCAGACCTCTCAGAAGAACACAAAAAAGGAAGGTCAAATGAACCTGTGACATGAAAGGGAGCAGCTCAGAAATGCCAGGGAGAGAGCAGAAATGACGCAGTAGCCTGACGGTCTGCGACTGATCCTGGATACTCAATTCCATCAATCACCATGACCTGCACGGTTTCATCTACAGCAGGAAACAATGAAGAATTGGGGAGAATGAAGAGGCTTGCATACCTCCACGAGGGCCAGGTTCTTCTCATGGTTGGTTTACTACAGAGAGAGACAGGCTGGACTGTTGATTTTTGAGCCGTACCGCACCATAGACCTTCACTTAGCATTTCAACTACATGAGAATTGACGTGAGAGGAAAGTTACATTGCCAGCAAAAGGACATTTCTGGCAATTCAGACCTATCTATTTTATCTAACTTTCGGCCTCCATTACAGACACAACAGAAAGTGCTGTCATTCACCCTGAGGAATTTTCAGTTTACAGCTCCTCTTAGCACACCTGGAATTACCTCAGTGGTAACCAGCTGTTTCTCACACCAGAGGACAAATCACAAGCTATAGTTTCATATAGTTAAAACACCAATGTGCAAGCAAGTTTTGACATGAAACCTGTGCATATGTGTTTCAGCTGTCTCATAACAAAATTCTTTCTTGAAGGACCGCAAAGCTCAACAGAGTTTCTGCTACCTATCTAGTATAATGTCTCAATGCCAACAGCAAAATTGTCAAGCCTTGCATAGCTTTGTTCAGCACTGGTGGTGCATGCTCAAACCCTGGGGCTGGCACAGTCCAGTATTTGCATGCTCTTTTCATCCTTATCCTTCTTGGGGAATAGCTGATCTAGCAAAAACCTGAGCAATTATTTACTCAGTAAAAGGCAGAGATGTAACTAAACAGGATTTACTGCGTTCAGTGACAGAATGCTATACACGTACACGTTCAGTGGCAACAGGTGTAAATCAGCCCTGTGCGAGCAGGTTTTTTAAATTTTATGTTCTGAAGCAGATGGGAATTTTGACTAGCTCATTCTTGTTGTTTTATTGTGACAGCAGCCAATCCTCCCCTTTTCAGTTTCTTCACTTTAATCAAATTGTGGGACTTTTCTCCCTATGTCTCTCTATTAGGAGCCAATTACAAAAATGTATGGGCAGAGAAAAAGAAACCAACATGTACGGAGTGAGACATAATACACAGCTAGTTTTCAAGGCATAATTATATCAATAGAATTCAATATGCCCTATGAAACTTGACACCTTGATCTGGCAGGCTGCAAGGTGTCATGTTAAAAATACAAGCCATATCATACATGAAAACTGACAGTCTCAGCTGCAGGCTATTAAAAGAGCTCAGACACCAGTCAGTTGCTCCAGGGGACACTCAGAGACACTGCCTGCGAATGGGCAGAGAGAAAGGGCTTCTAACTGATTCATTAATTTAAAGCAGGAATACAACGACCATTCTGAGCTGGTACTGAAGTCCGTATGTGTGCTGTTTAGTAAGTAACCCTAAAATAACCCTGATTACAGATGTATTGATGTGCTGGCCAGGCAATAATCCCTCGGGGTTGTGTTGGCCTTGCTTGTGTCGTGCATAGGAATGTCTGATACTAAACTCTACTAGCATACCGTTCTTTGGCTTTCAGGTGCATGTGAATTGTGTGCTGGCTATTGGAATACTCTATTAATGATAGACAGGTAGAAGGGGTTGTACTGAGCATTTGATTATGATTAACTTGCCTGGTTTTTGGATGTCCAATATGAGTATTCTGGTGGCTCCACTTTGTAAGGCATTGGTGTGAACAACCTATGCTTAGGCAAGATTATATTTAGAAAGTGTCCTCAGACAGTGGAACATGGAAAATTGTAACAGCAGTTACTGTACATGGCAAGCTGTAACAGCAGTTTAAATTTTTTTTATTTTATTTCCTTTTCTGGACATTTAAAAAAAAATTAGTTAAATAGTACGAACATCTACAGCAACAGTAAACACTATACATAAACTGTGAGCTCTTCCATAAACAGTTCTGAAGGGTGTTGAAAACTGACTAGTTTGAAACTTAAAATATAACAATTTTATTATGTGTTATTATGTGGTACTGTAGAAGTTACTGTTGATTGAAAGCTAAACTTTTAAAAATTCTGCTTGGTCAACAGGCTTCTTTCCTTTGCAGACCCTGTGCATAATATGTAAATAGAGCAATCTTCATACATATTTATAGGTACGGATTTCTGCAACTAACAATAAGAACAACTGTTTAACAACTTTTTGTAACCATTGACTTAACACACATCCAAAAACCCCAACCTGTGGGTAACACAAAACAATAACAACAACTAAAATACACCAGACAAAATGCTTAGTTCAAGCCCAATTTGACACTTGTACAAAAATGGAAAAAACAGCAGTGCCAAAGCGAGGATGCTGATGTTCCACGAGGAATCCAGTAATTAAATAATATTGAACTTTTGCACGAATGATTTGTTCCCGTAACAGATTCTTTCTGAGAGCAATATGATCTACATTGTACTCAGCAAATGCATAACCACAGAGATTTTTACATTTACATTTTGCTTTGAAAAAAGTAAAAGAATTTCACCCTTTAACCAAGCGCACAAAACTGAAATCTCCTAATGTCGTTATTGTAGATGCACTGTAGGCTCTCACACAGTTTTCTGAAATAATAATAATCTCAATAACGTTATTTTTATTATAAACCTACCATCATGTTGCTTCGGCTGTGTGCTTGAGGTCATTGTCCTGCTGGAAGGTGAATCTCCGTCCCAATCCTATATCTGTTTCAGACTGTAGCAGGTTTTCCTCAAGGATTTGCATGTGTTTCGCTCCTTACAATATGCCCTCCGTCCTGACATGCTTCCCAGTCCCCGATGGACTAAAGAACATACCATAGCAGAATGCTGCCGCAACCATGCCTCACAGTGAAACTTAATTTAAACCTTATTTGTTATAGCACTTTTTTGTTGTTGTTGTAATTTTTATTTTTACTCAGGCCACAATGTCTTTTGAGAGTCTCCTAGATGCCTTTTTGCAAATCATGGATATTTCCTATGACACATTTTTGAAGTAGCTGAGCTGTTGTTGACACATGGACAACTGTGTCTTCCATATCAGCCATACAACACAGTTGTCAGAGTTATTTTATGTTGTCAGGTATTTCCAAGTCTACTCAGCTACTCAGTCTGCGAGGGTGGCCTTGGGGTGCTATGTACAGTTCCTTTTCATCTTTTTAAACCCCCCATCCGCTAGATCTATGCCTTGCCACTTTACCCCAAAAGTTGTTTTAGAAGCTCCTTGGTCTTCATGGTAGTATTGTTGCTTTGAATGCACTGCTCAGTTGTGGGAGCAATTCTTCTTCTTCTTTTTCTGTATGGAGTGCGGAGTGGGTCAGGGCAGCCAGATGCTACACAAATTTCTTACCCCATATACTAAACACATATACCATAACTTATATACCTTCACATTTAACTTCACATTCGTCCACTGTCAGACCTTACAAAAAGAGGTGTATTTAATATTAAATTATGCCAACCATTTTAATAAACACTTTTAAACTCCATTTCACTAATTTTGAAGGCAACTGGTCACAGCTGATTTTATTAAAAATAAAAAAATAAAAAAATATAATTATAGATTTTCGAACCCTTTCGTTCTCAGTCCTGTTCCTGTTGCCCCCGTGTTAAGTGGGTTCTGTAGATCAGTGGTTCTCAACTTGGTGATGACACAACTGTGAAAAACTGGGTAACCGGGAGAGAACGGCACTAGTCAGGCAGGCCACCAAGAGGCCTATGGCAACTCTAGAGGAGTTAGTCTTCCATGGCTGGGATGGGAGACACTGTGCATATGACAACAATAGCTTGAGAGCTTCAAACATCTGGGCTTCATGGGACAGTGGCCAAAAGAAAGCCATTGCTGAAAAAAAGAAAAAAACTCACATCAAAACCAAGCTAGAGTTTCCCAGAAGGCATATGGAAGACGATTCTATGGTCTTATTAGACCAAAACAGGGCTTTTGGCCTAAACTCTAAGCCCTGTTTGGCACAAACCTAACACTCTATAGCATCCTGACTCCATAATGAATGCAGCGGACTAAATAGGAATCCTGGAGGAAAACCTGCAGCTGCCTGCAAGGAACTTGGAAGAAGATTCATCTTCCAGCAGGACAATGACCCCAAACAAACATAAGAGACATAATACTGCAGTATCCAAAAATACTTGTCTGTAATGGCTGCCAAAGGTGCCTCTATCAAATTTTGAGGGAGTGAATACTTGGAAATAATGTAATCAGTTTCTTTTGTTTGTTTGTCTTTCAGAAAATGGGATTGTCATCTGTTCTGGCCCTACCGGTTCTGGTGGTGCTGGTAGCCGGGATCTATTATGTTTACAATGAGGTGCTCAGATTTATGAACAAATCGGTGGTACGGAACAAGGTGGTCGTGATAACAGACGCCGTGTCAGGAATGGGAAACGGTAACTTTTTTTACATTCAATAAATGCAATGCATTCTATTAAAATGACACAAGGATGAAACATGTAGTATATTCATTTTTGTAATGAAACATGTGAATGTTTGCGTGGAGTAAAATGTTTGTTTTCGTTATTTTGCCTAAATTATTTAAATCTATGCAAAATGTTAATATTTTTATATCACCGGTCGTTATTGAAGTGGCTGTTTAATGAGGTTCCGCACATTCACTTTCTTGACTGAACTTGATGATCTTGCATGTTGACAAAGTGTTGATGCACAAGCTCTGTACAGCGCTGTCAAGTAAAGCCATGGATAACTTCATAAAATATCATTATCCCTAATAAATACATATTGTTATTATGGGTTATTCTACCAATTGTGCACTGCAGTTTTATTTACATCCTATATATTTTTACTTATATATATTATATATTTATAATATTATATTATATATGACTAAATATAGTATTAGGTTTATTACTCTAACAATCTGGCCTTTCAGTTTCTTCTTTCATTTAATTCTACAATCTCCGTTGGAACAGGAGTTCACCTTTGTTGTTTTACAGCTATACCTTTTTTGTGCCAAAATGTGGAAAACCAGTTAATCAATGTGTAGAAATTGTGTTTACCTAAAATAATATAGCATGTAGTGTTATTATTCACCCCAGTTCCTATAAAGCAACCTATACAACCATATACATCTAAAGAAAAAAGCTGAAAAACAATGAAAAAAAAACATTTTGGAGAAATGCGTAGCAAGACACTGGCTCTCCCAACCTCCCCCTTGATATGGGCCAACGCCAGTCTGTCTACCATAATCTTCATCCAAGAGCTCCTCTGAATGTTATCAGAATTGTTAAAACCACATTGCGTGGATTGGCAGCAAAGGAGCCAACGGAACCTAAAAAAAACCCAGCTTGGAAAAAGGGAAAGGGGGTTGGGATGGGGCAATGCAGTGGCTTGATGACAATGGCGTTCGCATGACAGCTGCTTCATACAGGGGCACTGCAACGTGCTGCGGTTCAGTGGGTTTGCGTGTGTGACAGGGCGGCGCATCTCTGCCTCCATCTGACATCAATTTGTTTCTCTGTCTTCACAAAGAGTGTGCCAGGCTCTTTCACAAGAGCGGGGCCAGACTGATCCTCTGTGGGAAAAGCTGGGATAAGCTTGAATCTCTCTCTGATGAACTGAGCAGTGCGTCAGACCCCAGTGTGGTGAGTATGCAGTGTCGTTGTAACACACATGACGAAAAACTGTGGGCAACATATGAACTAAAAACAGAACCTACCCCCAACCTAAAGAATTATGGTACAATAGTAACTTTTAAAATACTGAAATTTCAGGGTTACTTTCACCTCCTTTTAGTAATATCCATTTTTCACTTCCTCTTCATCTGATAAACAAAGGCAGGATTTCCTCACTGACAGAGGACTATCTGTTGGTATCATATGTAGGCTACTCTAGGCCAGGCAGTTTCATGCTACATAAATTAAGCTTTTTTTAACTACACACCATGTAAAATAGATAAACAACAGAACATAAAAATCACAAAACTTCAAAAGTTTGAACGATCATCAGAGCTTTATCAGGTTAATAGGTTACATGGTACAAGTAACTGCAAGGAAAGTCATGAAAATATTTGTCAAATAAAAGATTTTCTTCACTATTACTCTTTTCCTATCACACATACACATTCTTACTAAAACTATGTCCCTACAATGCCAAAGACAACATCCACTGAAACACATTTGAGTATTTTTGGTCCAATTTGGAACTGTTTTGTCACTAATCCTGCCGTCACATATAGGGAGGGTGATCTAGTCTCCTCCAATCCTAGACGCCTACGTGCTGCCTGTCAATTTTATACTCTACAGCCTGCAGGAGAGGTTCAGCAACAATTAGAGAGGAGGTATGTCCCCCTCAATGGCACTGCTAGTGTCCAGGCACCCAGGTAGCCAGTAGGAGACAATGACGGGCCTACTAGTGACGATTTCACACACCCAGAATCAGCAAATGACATGGGCTGGAGGGTTCAGTCTGGGCTCAGGCGAGTGATTTAGGACCCCAAAAGAAAACATTTCTTTGATGGTAGCATCAGAAAGCATTTAAGTTTAGTTAGAAAATAGCAGTCATGCTAGGATTCAAATGTCAAGAGTTGCTTTAGTGTTTTATTGTGAGTTATCTTGCTGGTACCTGGTCTTTCTGTTCCCTATTAAAGACTTTCACCCCAAAACTGGTGCTGCTGGACTTCAGTGACATGAACAGCATGCCCGATGTAATCACAGAGATTCTAGAGTGCTTTGGCTGCGTGGATGTGCTGATTTGCAACAGCAGCATGAAAGTCAAGGCGCCTGTGCAGACTCTGTCCCTGGAAATGGACAAGACAATTATGGACACAAACTACTTCGGACCCATCACATTAGCCAAAGGTAAACAATGCGAAAGGAACGACAATTGTTTACGTTTTGTCATTTTCATGGATCCTGCGACACCCACAGGCTACAAAAAGAACTACAGTTCTTCTTCAGTATGAAAAATCGGAGATCAGATTTTTTTTTTTTTTTTTTTTTTTTTACAGCGCAATCCTCGTTTTTGGCAGTGTAGTCCCTTTAATAGCCTGTAAGTGTCGCTTGGCATATATTTATAAAACTGCTAACCGCGCGTTTAAGAACATATGCATTTCCGTATCTGACGCATGTTTTCCTCAAGAAATTGGGTTGGAAAAATATATAAATATAATTAGAAAATATAAATAAATTATATATTATTATTTATAAATTACAAATAAACTTAAGATGTATGCTGTGGTGTGTGAAATAGAATTTAAAATGTTCACAATTACCAATAGAGTTGTAATTAACTATTTTGAGCGTTCTATACAAACCTATTTAGCTAGATTTGAACAATTCTCCATTAATCGTATCGCCGTTCCCACGTTCGTTACTACGAACCGTTTGTCTTTAACTCGAATTTTCTTATGTACGGATTTTTAATCAAAAATATTGTATAAATTACCTTTTGGCTATGTTTACAAGGTGTATATGAAACATACATGGATTTTGTGTTGAGACTTGGGTTCCATCCCCAAGATATCTCATTATGAATATCCAAATATTCCAAAATACGAACATATCCAAAATCTGAAACACTTCTGGTCCCAGGCATATCGGATATGGGATGCTCAACCTGTAATTCAATTTTACTCTACGTGTGCAAGCTTCCGTACATCCATCGCTGAAGCAGAGTTGCAACACATTTAAAGTGACGTGTACCTAAAACTAGTTCTCTTGCAGGTGTCCTACCGTCGATGATATCCAGGAGAACCGGCCATCTGTTACTTGTTAACAGCATCCAGGGGAAACTGGCTATGCCATTCCGCACTGCCTGTGTGTAGAATAAGTAAAGCTCTGGAAACACGAAACACAAAATCTCAGATACTAAGGGCAGACTATGACTGTATTTCCTTAGCGTTTTTAATTGTCAAAGAAAAATCAAATTAATATTTAGAAAAAGGGGAAGACACTTGCAACCCTTGTTTGGTGCACACATTTGATAATTTAATAATAATTAAATGCTATGTACTGTTTTTCCATGCAAGATGCTGCCTCCAAGCATGCGGTCCAGGCCTTTTTCGACTGCTTACGATCCGAAGTGGAAGAGTATGGAATCTCAGTCAGCACTATAAGCCATACCTTCATCAGTGCCTTTCCCCAAGAGGCCACTCCCTCCTCCAAATCAGAAAAGTCTCTTGCCACATGTAAGCTCACTGCAACTGAAGTACCAGAAATTTGTGTCTCACAATATATTACTTAGCATCTTCTATGTCAACATTTTTTGGTTTTGTTTATGAATACATCATACCAGGGAATTCCTGGGAAAAAAAAAGTCCTATTTTTAAATTTATATTGATAAATTACAAATGCATCATGGTACTCACAAAACTATACTGGGATTTTCAGATAAATCAATGTAATATTACTCAATATTTAGCTATAGGTTGTCTGTTTTAAACAACTTAAGTCGTAAGTCACCCTTTAGCATCAGCTAAAAGATAAAATAACAATTTTGTATTGCTTTGCACAGCTTCCAAAAACGATCAACCCTCACCATTTCATTTAAAAGTGGTTTGCTCTAAAACACTTTACCATTGCACTCCCCGGGTATCCCAGTCTTTTCCAGGCTTCTGTCTCACGGAGTCCAACCAGCGGCCTTGGCCAGCGAGATTATGAGCACGGTGAGCCGGAGGAAGAGAGAGGTGCTTATGGCCCACCCAATCCCACGGGTGGCACTCTACGTCAGGTCGCTGTTCCCGAGCCTCTTCTTTTCTGTGGTGGCGTCGGGGGTGAAAGATGCGGTCATGGCTGACCAAATTCAGTAAAGACTTAGTGAGGAATACGGACACACACCAGGACGACGGCTACTCAGGAGTTGGCATGTCTTGTAGGCTACCTTCATTTATGTTAACACGTGCTGGACTTTTGGTTACAGCCCAGACTAGTCAAGGCAAACATATGCATTAAAACTGAAATGGACAGTATGAAATGTTTTATCGCTGTTATGTTTAACAACTTCCTTGGTTGTGTATATCCCTGACCAGTTAAGGTTTTATGTAAGGATTAAATAAGGAGGAAATCCTAGAACGGGTTATCTTGATTGTTATGCAATATGAAAAAAACATTACCAACTTATATTTAAAAAAAAAAATTATTCTACTACCTTTCTCATAATTCTATCAGCCATCATCTTTAGAGAGCCAGAAATCTTAATCGGGAAGTATCTAATAATTAGGAGGCCCATTCTATATACAGTTTAATATTACATTTTTGGTTTGTTTTTGGATGTACACGTGAGAATTTACAGCCCGATCTACTATTGAAGATAATGTAGCAGGTCAAGTACCATATTTTATTGAGGTATAGGCCAATGGTTCTCAATCCTAGCCCTTTGTTTATGGCCGAGGTAGTGATATGCGGAGATATATACTTGCAATTGACGTTTAACTGACGAGTAAAACAATGCACGTGTCAGCGTTGTTCTAATTGCTTTTATAAACGACAACGATTAAATAACATTATCTTTTTAGTTATGTGGGTGGCTCTGGCAGTAGAAGTAGCGTAGTTCGTCTTGTCTGATAAAACCGTACCTATCCGAACTGGCTCAAGTTGTCTTAAAATATATCTAATTTAAGCTTGCAAACAGGTAGACATGTTTCCAATTCGAAAACAATTAACCTCCCTTTATTAACAGTAGGCTATAAATTCGGGTGAAAGCTAATTATGGAAAACTAACCATTTCCTGCCAGGATGAGAAATAATGTTAAAATTGTATTATATTGTACATTTCTGCTCATTGAGTTTTATATTACCAACGAAAACTCGAAATTCCTCGTTGCCGCTGTTTGCAAGACGCCGGACCTCTAAACGAAACTATATGTAGCCGGCATCGTGGCAACATTACCTACATGAATGTGATTAGGGTTTTTTTGTTTAATTGAACATATAGAAAAAGGTACAAAACCTCGTAGAGGATACATCCATAATATAAATTAACCATATACAGTAATACAAAATGATAATGCGGGGGTTTAACAAAGTTTTTATAAATAAAATTCTGACTTGCTTGGTGTAAAATACATTTTAAAAATTAATAAATAACTGAATTAAAAAAAAGAAGCAAGAATAGCAAGGCTTGAAACTAAGGGCATTACAAGAACAGAAAAAGATTTGTCATTACTAATCTTTTTAGCTATCATGCTTGAGGTAATTTTTTTTAAACGAAAATTTAAATTTAAATGAATTCATGAAACACGAAAATAAGGCTTACTATTCCTCCATTTGCTACAGTGAATATGGTATTTACCCACAAGAATGACTATATTAACCATGTCCGAGATATAAGGGGGTCAACTTATCCATGTAAAACATAAAATGTGGAATGTCCCCTTTAGATACAGGGCATGAGAAAAACATATGTTCTAATGTTTCAGCTGACGTATTACAAAAACTACATAGTTCCACTTCAAATCTAAACCTATTTTAAAGAAATTTTTAAGCACCCAATGAATTGTTTTGAAATGAGTTTCTTTAACCACTGGGGAAATGGGCCATTTAATACATTTTGAATGTGCCTTTTCCATAATTGACAAATTGTCCATACAATTCTCTATTATAATTGTGAAACAACTTAGATTTTAAAGCAACACTGATAGCCGTATTGATACATTTATTGTCATTTAAGTACAAGTCAATCATCACTAAATTTGGCAAGACTGATTGAACATGGGTTGGAGCACAGTTAGGCTGAAGGTTGGGTTTCCTATGATAAACTTATCAAACTGTATGCAGTTATGTGCAGGTGCTCTAGGATACACATCTTGTGTGTATCACGTCTCTCCTATAGCTTGTTAGTGGAGAGGAACGTAAATGCCCACACATAAACACACTGGGGCAGGACAATGTATGGTGGGGATAGCACTAACACACAATGTACAACTCAGACGAAGTTATAAAAATAAAGGAAGTGTCCCATGGGGTTTTATTTCCATACAACAAATACAAAAAAACAAAACAATTAGGGTATCAAACAACAAAGAGGGGTTTATCAGTTTAGGTTAGGAGAACAACCGGGCGAGGGGTCTGGCAAAGTAAAGAAATAATAAGGGCTCTGGTCTTTTCTACACCTTTACCCTGCCTGTCACAAACGAAATTGCAGCTAACCTAGCTGCTACAACAAACAAAGGGAATGCCACTCACTTCCAACATACTGTATACAACAACAGACTATCTACGGGAGTATGTAAACCCAAGGGTATCTTACCAAGCCGTTCTCCAATGACAAAGCACACCAAGCATAAGATTCCTCTTTTTATTCTTTATATACAGGAAGGGTTGATTAGGTAATTGGTGGGCCACACCCTCCACACCTGAGAGGGATAAAGAGGGAGGTAGACACACAGGAGAACAGCAAAAACAGCACCCTAGAGTGCTACAAAGGGAAGAGGACGTAACACGCCCACCCAAAAAGAGCAAAGCACGATTTACTAAGAATAAGAACAACAAAAATCAGTCCATCACATAGTGATGAAACAATATCTAGCATAATTTCTAGCTTCTAATACAATATACAATTAACTACGTACAGTCACAAGTGGGATAAACGCAAGGGATCTATTAAAATACATCGAAAATTAATAGTGGTTAAAACACACACACACACACACACACACACACACACACACACAAAAACCTAAACTCGAGAAAGAGCATCTGCTAATACCTTTTCGGACCCCTTAACATGTTTGATCACTAAATTATAATTATTCACAATCAGTGCCCAGCGCATAGAGCGCTGGTTGTGATTTTACATACTCTCAAAGAAAACTGACGGGTTGTGGTCCTGTAACTGCTCCGGAACCAACAGAACTGGCATTTACATCTAATTAAAAAGGTTTGAAATGATACAGAATGACACCGAAATGATACCGCAGGGTTTAGTAGTCTGGTTAGTGGGGCTACGACAGTAGAAAAAGTCCTGCAAAACGTACGGTAATAACCAGTCATACCCAAACATCGCCGCAACTCTCGCCTTGTGGTAGGGACAGGAAAGGCGGTTATAGCAGAGGCTTTCGCTTCCAGACCTGTTTTCCCAGGTAGGTAACAGTGGCTTTACCGAATTCACATTTAGCTAAATTCAACGTTAACGAAGCTTTGGCCAGCCGAGTAAAAACAGCCATTAATGAATTCACATGGCCTGCCCAAGTTGAGGAATGAATGACTACGTCATCCAAGTAAGCACAGCAGTCAGGGACATCAGCTAAGAACAGGTTAACCAGACGATGGAAAGTGGCCGGAGTACTGGAGAAAACTGTCCTGGGTAACAAAAGCTGAAATCTCTGACGGTCGAGGAGTTAACGGAACCTGCAATGGCGGCCGGCCAACAGAGGGCGATAGGGGTTTTATAAACGTTCACTGTTTTGCATTAAATCGTACTGGGGTGGTTACTGAAATTGTTGTATGTGATACAGCCCTACCTAAAAAATCGCCCACTAGCCGTCACTGGGAACCTGCCAATAACCTTAAAGTAAATCGAGTTTAGTTACCTAGGCTGCAGAACCAAGGGTGTCTTCACCTTATTTTCAGTTCATATACAATTAATTTATGCCACTAGATGGAGCTAATGTCAAATGGTTTTGACCCAGTATCGTATTTAAATAATTTATTTTTAACTATATAGACTTGAATTCTGTAAAATTCAAGTATATTTAATGTATATATAGCCTCGAGTTTAAATAAGTGTCTATAAAAATGTTATGTCAAGCACGGAATAGCATAGATATAGGCAGTGATCTCTTTCATGCTGGGTTGTTTTGTTATCAACGGTATTAGTTAAACCCAGAGGCATTAAGCTTTGTAAACTACATCGGTGATATACATCGGTATACAGAAAACCATTTAATAAATGTAAGGATGTATATAACGTTGTTTACTAGACAATGAGGCTTTAAGAGAATAAAAATTAAACAAAAATTTATAGTGAAAAGGTTTTCTTTGCGCATTTTAAATGCACAAGAATGACATTATGGGCTCGAAAGTGGAGTTTGTAGCTTGTGGTAATGAAAACTTTACCTGGCTTAGACAGTTAACAGAACCTGTCAATGGAAGACGGCTGTGATGACATTATATTACTTGTACCTAATTCACCCTACCCCTTTGTTATGTAAATGAAACAGCGAGAGGCGAACGTTGCGCATGGCAAAAGTACAGCTGGTCCTTGTGGATATTAAATGTGAAGCATTTAATCCATATTCAGTCTTGGAATAGAAATGTCAAAATGGCGGACATATAGCCAAATAATGAATTAAAACCCATAGTCTACAGTGCCCCAGACACCATTTTGGGAATAGAGAGCCATGAGCCGAATGACTTCAAGTTTCATAAATATCTAGATTTATGCATTATTAAGATCCACTTTAAGGCCTGAACTATGGCCGGTCAACTAGATTTTAAATAGCTCTTTAATAACTAAAAAGGCTCTTTCGCGGGCTTGATTTTTTAAAATGGCCATCATCATCATCATCAACATCCAAAAAAAAAAGTAAAGTAAAAATAAAGTTGGTACCAATGTAGTGCAAAGCACTTTAAATGTTTTTATCAAGATTAATAATTGAATAATAATTTTAATATTTAATAAAAAAACTATTTGTGATTTCCCAATTGTGGTACAGATGAGTCATAATGGGTATGCTCTGTCGTTTAAATATAGAAAGTTTATGGATGAATTAATGTTTCCAGTGTATGGTGCTATGAAATGTAAGTTATGTAACATGACTGCTATACTGAAGTGCCTTGCAGCAGGTGGCGTAGGCCTACTCTTAAAGGATCTAAACCAAAAATGTGTAAATTGTTGATATTGGTTAGGAAGTGTAAGATGTGTACGTTTATGCGGGTTCTTAGAAACTAAGCAATTATGAAAAGTCTAAAGAATATGCAGACTGCTACATTTAAATGTAAAGTAAAGCGTTAGGTTAAATGCTGTAATGTGCGGGAGGTAGTGATCAGCGCTCATTAATATTTACCATTTTGTGTGATTGATAGGACCACGATTTATAGGGGTTGCTTGGAGTGCAAGTTATCGATCTCCTTTCCTCCGAGTAGGCAATTCTACATCTAAAATCTGAGTGCTTTCTGCTTTACCTCGTTTTTCAACGAAAATAAGTAAAAGGTGATTTACATATTTAAAAATTTAACCTCAATGTATCGATGTCACAGAATCCAATAACTAGGCTATTTTTTGCACAAATTAGCCTTTTGAAAGTATTACTCGAGATAATCAGTAAGTTAAATTTCTCAGTGCAGAATCACTGTAAATGTTTTGGCAGTTGACGATGTAACTATAATAAACCCGGGACTGCGAAGCAGAACGGTCATAGTCATTCTAATATAAATAACGCTGGTTTGCGGTTTCTTTGGCGGATTAGATTTTAATTTGCTATTGATGCCCTGCTTTAATCTCTCATAAAACCTCTCAGAGTGCAGCATAATCTTTCTTTAAAACATTCAGTGTGGAGTGACGCTGGCTGTAAGGGCTTAGGTTTTCTAATCAAAGGGAAATGTTCTTTGAGACAAATTCTGGTATATAGAGTCTTGAAATTTTTATAATCTCTTGGGGATTAGATATAAACCCTAACAGCAATCACACTTGAAACTTTAAAGCAAAGTCTTTATTTTTTGATATATGTTTATATATATGTGTACATACACACACACACACACACACACACATATGTCACGTAAGAAACTGTGATATTGTTTTTGCTTGTCCTAAGTGATTAATAAATGATTAAATACTGATACAGTTTGCAATTATTTAGATACCTAAATCATTTTAATCCAACTGTTTATGCAGTTATGGCTGCATTGGGCAATACAGCCATCATTTAAGTGCTAGTCTTTTTGGGTTTATTTTTTTCTGTATGCAAACAGGGAATCGCACATTATTTGCACAAATTGTGATTTGAGTGTATTCATTCATTCCAAAATCAATTAAAAAATAAAATAAGTAAAAACCCTATTTTGGGTTCAAAGTTAATTAACTTTAATTTTTTTTAGTTGACTTGGGTAGTTACTTCCGGTTACTTGACACAACCTCAACTTTAAGCTGTGCCCAGTGAAACAAAAAGACTGCTGCCACTGGTGCGCACACATGAAACCACGGGGCCCTTTTATTTAACAGAGCACATCAGGTCTTTATTTGCATTCACTTAAAGAGATCCTTTGCAAAGCTGATAATGTAGCGGAAAAGGGGATTTGGTCTTTGTGTTTGAGTATGGTAATCCAGCTGTGAATCCGACTGTATCAGATGTCAGAGCAGGATAGTGGTTATCTAATTCCAATTGAACAGAATCAGGGTATACATATTTTATTAAAAACTAAATTCTCTTTGAAATGTTATTTGTTGTGTGGTAATTTAACAGGGTAAATTGGAATAAGCGGATAATGAATGTAAAATAACAAGGTTATGTCGTTACCTGAAATATGGATGTATACTACCGTTTAAACAGACAGGCAATGCGATTAATTTAGGGCTGGATACAATGTCTGTTAATGAAGTCTTGTACAACTTAGATAACCATCTTTCATTTCAATTCATCAGACATTCTCTTTTTGTCAATGTGTGTGTCGTGCAGTAACATAATGCATCGATCTCCTGTGTCTAATTGAAGATGTTAATAAAGGTTGGCACTATCTATTCTCCACCATTGATTAGTCTACTCATTATCAATCAATGAATTGTATAGAAGCTCATTGTTCAGTGTCATCCGGCACAGGTTTATCAAGGTCATTAAGAATCCCTGCTGTCTTTTGTATTTGGCCGAAAGAGAAATATCCACTGGCTCTGGTGCCAGTCTACAAACTTCTTTTCCGTATTGTTTATAACGTCCAATACTTCAAGACAAATATCTGAAAGGTTATTTCGACTGTGCTTGCTCACAAGCTAAGGAGACAGTGAACTTTTTTCCGCAGTCGTGCAGAGCCATTTCTCTATATTAGGCCCGTGGCAGCGATGCAAATGAAATGCAACAATATTGACATTGTGTAATTATTGGAGGGGTCGTTAGGTCTGTTGCTATTTTAGAGAATAAAAAAAAAAGGTCTCGTTGCAGGGATTCTTTCTCGGTGGCTCTCTGGCAGAGCATTTACCTTCTCCTAAATTAAACTGTAATGATTATGTCAAGTGGGTGGGGGCTACTAATGAAACAGAAGGGGCTCTGGGCAAACGGGGGTGAAATTAAGCGCAGCCCTGGGGTGGTAGACAGAGTCTCTGTAATCACTGCAGGCAAATGCCCTGACCCCTCCACAGAACGTCTTCACCCCCGCATGCCATATAGTGGACCATGTGAACCCTCCCCCGTATTTACACGCAGATATGGCCCGTGATATTCTTTTCTGTCCCAGTGATTAAACTGGCGTTTTTGGCGCTCTGAGATTCCTTTCCATTCCTCGCGTCACATCAATGAGAGCCTTCCAAGGATTTGCTTTCATTCATTCAAGGAGCCACAGCCAGTTAGACATAATAACTATTGACCTACTTGAGATTGATACTTGGTGATAATTTATGTGGCCCTCAACCCAGCGGTGGTGGGGGCAGTGAAGGCCACTAGCTTTCTGTATTACATTCCGCATCCTGACGTTTTGAACACTCTGTGCCTCGGACAAATTTCAATCCGGGGAAAAAAATCCATCCGGGGCAAAATATAACCTCAGCCGTTATGTCCATACACCTTTCCCTTCTGTAAGTTTTGGGTGATAACGGCCATCAGTGCGGGAGACCGAGATGCCACGTCATCGTTACCGGTTTGGTATCGATTTGTCTTTCCAGCTTTACCAGTAGTGAGGACAATTCAGTTCATTTCAAGACAATACCGTTATTTTTCTATACACACTAGATTATGGCCTGCCTGATTATGAGGAATGGCAGATGGTGTTTGTATCAGGGAACATTGAAATTTGGGTCGTTTCAACCTACTACTGTGGCTTTCAGGAATAAAATTATTCTTTTGTAATTTGGTACTTTATTTAGGCAGTAGGAAATTGTTTAGAGAAAAACAAAACAAACTGTTATACACTAGAAACAAGTTACATATCTGGGTCAGCCATTAGACCAACAGTAAAATTGTTTTACCATTGAAAATTCACTTAAATGCATTGTCAATATGGACCAAGATCTCTGAGGAATGTTTTCAGCACCTTGTTAAATCTATGCGACAAAGAATTAAGGCAGTTCTAAAGACAAAAGGGGGTCCAACCCAGTACTAGGTGTACCTAATAAAGTGGCCGGTGAGTGTATATACCTCTATATTCCCCTCTTTGCAGAAGAAAGAGGCAGATGGAGTCTTTCAATGTTTGCTTCTGAAGAGGGAGAAACAGAGAAATCAGAGTGAAAAAAGAAAGAAAAAAGCAAGTTTTTATGGTCTTTGGCATTTTCTGGAAAAAAAACCTGGAAACAAATAATACCAGAGTTTATTATAAAACTGTTTGAAAGTCTCTATAGAACAATTTCAGTGGTTTAGAAAGGAAAGTGTTGACATACTTATTTAAAAATCTTTTTGATGAAAATGTAATGGTGTTTAACATAATGCTTTAATTACATTATGCTCCAGACAAGGAAATGCAGGCGTGTCTAAAACGTTACCCATGCTCGCAGCCTATGTCTCGAACTTACAGGAATACACAAGCCCTGCATGTGGTCACCAATGACTTAAATGACACTGCCTTTTATATATTCCCAGATGTTTTGGTAACATCAACTGCACAAGAGAATTATTTGAGAGAAGAGTTGAGGGTAGCTGTCTGTGCCCATCAAAATATTTTCCTGTTTGAATGCAGAACAACACCCTGCTGCAATGACGGGGGGCTGGACTCAGGTGCTGCATGTTTAATAGTTAGGGCCATGGTGAATGCCCTGTTGGCTGAGCGCAGTAAGGTGGATTCAAGGAGATGTTGGTTCTTTTCGGGCTACCGGCAACCCAGCAAACAGCATCTGTCGACTTTTGGACACTTATGGGCTAGCACATGCTGTCAGAAGGATATTCTAATCCTCAGAGCCGTGCGGCCTGAAGTTAAATAAGAACGACTGGGAGGCTGGTGGGAACCACCTGTGGCTTTGTCCTTGCCCCGTGGTTGCTGGGATTCGTGCTGGAAACCTATTTAAATATGTGGAGATTCCAAATTTGGAAAAGAATAACTTCTGGAACTTGTGGAAAAAATTATAAAGAAAATTAAGTGTGACCAACAATAACAACACAAATAAATAAAATGCCGTCTTTAAGTGGATCCTTAATAACTCCATTACAATCACTATTCATCAGTGATCGGTTTTGCTTGGCTCTGTGCTTCATTGTCATTTGACTAATTTCCCTGTGTCTTTTGAAGTTATTGAACTATTGATTCCTAACAGTGAGGTATGTCATTATTGCAACCACCAACGTGTCGGCGAGGATTATGGGAATATTGGTTTGCTCAAAACCCTGTTTTTAGGTGTGACTGCTTGGCACCATGTGACATTTTGTAGAAAACATTACCCATGCCAGGATCATTTTTGATGATACTGGATTTACTTGCTCCAAATAAATGGCATTGTACCTGGAAGATAATAACTTGTAAGTATATGCAATAGTTGTTTCTGGATTTCAAGACCGCCATCTTAAAATAAATAAATAAACATGGTTTTTTGATACGTGGTTTCTGCTTTAATATTTCCAAGTTCACACGGGAAAGTATAACTGAGAATTAATTCAGCATATTTTTAATTATTAATAATTAATTACAAAACTATGAAATTAACTCACTTTCATTCAGAGGTTTTTAAAAGCATGAGAAAAAATGGGCTATGGACTTGGCCTCCATTCTAATTTTTGCAGTTCTCTCTTTAATTCTCAGCTAGGCCCAAATGCCTAGTCTCTCTCTCTGTAAAAAGGCCTCATCAAAAGGCTCCAACTTCAGATTGTGCTGTGATTTCTCTATGATGGCCGCCAGGAATCACAGTTTTACCAGATCCATGATTGGCAGCCAATCACCGGACATTCCAAGCACTCTTGGTCTTTTCTGGAGAAAAAGAAAAACCCTCTGACATTCTTTGGAGGAATTCATGATGGCACCCTAAAAAATTTGTGCTGTCTTGTAACTAAAAATTATACATACATATTTTTTGCCTTCATTCTTTCGCATGTAATAGCTCCACACAATGCCTTTCAGAATCCCCGCCTTAATTGGTTCTAAACATATCCTCACTGAAACATATCCTCTACTTTCCAGCCTGGTTTTTCCGTTAAATTCTGGGCGCTGCAAACTAACGAGGGCCTGATGTTCAGCCTTTGTGACCCATCACTTCTGGCTGGAGGTCACAGGCCTGCCTATGATACTTCATGAGTAGGCATACTGTTTTCCCAGCGTAGCCTTTTTCTTATCACCCTCAACAGATGCATTGAGAAGCAGCTATAATCAGTTTTCTCTCTGACAATCCTTGATAGACCCGTAGGAACTCCCTACCAAATCCCAATAGATTTGCTGACCTTTTCTACTCCCGCAAATGCTGTTAACAGTCTTGTGCATGTTCAGGGGTGAGTGCGATTTTGGACACTGTTTTCTGACTTGTAGTTTCTTGTAAAAGGTCAGTTTACACAATTCTCACTACTCACGTCAGCCACCTATGCTGTTAGGAATAATACTCCCTTCCTTTACTCACTCCCGTCTGTTGGACGGACCTTTTCTGCAGATATTCTCTCGATTAAACACCATGTGTTACACTACATGTGTATTCTCATTCCTTGACTGTTGTCCAGTCTGTTTTTACCCCTGTCAAGACAATGAGCTTTACATAAAATCACTTGTTAATCACTTTATTTATCTCATTCTTAACAACAGGTAAGACAACAGGTCTTTTGCCTTCTTCTCTGTCTATTGAAATTAGTAGCATTTTCCTGTATGCTATCATTACTATCCTAGCCCCGACTTTTTAGCTGTTAGTGCAGAACTGAGAGGTTGTTTGATTTCAAATCCTGTCATTTCAGCTGTTCACCTTGCATGGATATACTGTATTCTGACTTGTCCATAGCCTGTTTCCCCCACTTCCTCCCACGTTGTTCTTTACTATCGGAAACACAGGACCCTTGAGTGGTGCGTCTGATTATTTACCGTATATATACATGTCCCCCGTCATGTTCCGCTCAGCTTTTGGTGAACTTACAGGTTTATTTATTATTTTCATGTGTAGAGTGACTTTAGTTTTACAGTTAGGATGCAGTATCTCGCTGCTGCCACTCAATTAGTTATCACCCAGATTTTTCTCAGTACTTAAAACACTTTTTCCGTAGTTCCTAGCATCACCAGATTTGACATGTTTTTGTTCGGTGGGCTGTAGATCAGCAATTTCTGACTCCTTGATTTGGGGATGGAGGGGAAATTTGGACGGGGATCCATCCTTCTCTAGTGTTTGGCTCCTTCCTTTTTTTAAAAATATGATAGTTCTTAGATGAAGGACTCTGTTCGCAAGCCAGAGCCGCATTCTCATAAGAATGACCAGAAAAGTGTTAATAAATAAATAAATAAATAAATAAATAATCTGGGGGGAAAAGTAAGTATAAATATACACAAGGGTGAGTGAGTAAAATATAAATGTTTTTATTTTTCAAATATTAACATTTATGTCGACATAAATATCCCAAAATACAAAACGAATTAGCAGGACACAATGAAGTGACAAAGAGAAGACATAATGCCCAAGACAGCTGCTCTTCTGCTCTTATTGTCTGCCCTATGGGGCGACAGTGTTTCTGTGTTGGGGAGGGGAGGGGAAGGGGGTTGAAGCCTCACGTTGCCCGTGTCCATTAAGGAGCGGGAAGCATATGTCAGGACTCCGTCAGATGGTGGAAGGCCTCAGAGGGGGAGAGACTTTGTTTACAGCTGGTCTCATGGCGGTGCACTGCCAACCTGTGATGAAGTAGGAACCGCAGTGCAAACAATTTACTGAGTGTCTTAATTCTGAATTTTCCATTTAGCTGTGAAGTAAAACTGGATGGAAAGGCCTGGCCCATTGCACTTGTACGTTCATTTGGAGGTGTGAAGTGAAAAGTGCAACTCAATTAAAAGGCATAGTGTTTTGTCGGGGAATGATTGCATGTGCAGCACATATCAAAGCTAATCTCGACGAAAATGTATTTATGTGTATATTATGTGTGTATTCATGGAAAAGGGTGAAAGGTTTTTCAAAAATATGTTTGGTTTCATCAGATGCGGGGCCATCGCCTGGAGAATCTTATACTGAGTGCTTTTTATTGTGTTAAGGGGGGGGGGGGGGGGGGGTTAAAGAGTGTGTATGCATGTATGTACGTGTGTGTGAGGGAGAGAGAGAGAGAAGTCAGGCCAGCGGGAGGTCTCAGCCTTTGTTTTGCATTCAGTCATTATTATGAGTGAAGTAAAGAAAATGAGATGTGGATGGATCTGGCTGAGTGACCTCATGTTGATAAGTTCCTATTAAGAACAATAAAGAAAAAGCCCTGGGGACTGACAATATGAAAAGGGTCATCAGTCTTGAGCTATTTGCCGCCGTCAGTGCCTATGGGAGAAGCGCCTGGTAATTAACAGGCCCGGAGGTAGGGGGGGGGGACCTACTCGAACCGATTCACCGAAACTGTCACTTTTCACTCTTCTCATTATAGAGACAAAAGTTTGTGTGTTTAATCATCTTAACATGTCATGTTTAATTTAGTAAAATACCCCTTAGTTCACCTAACCTGCAGCTGGATGTACGTCTCTGAATATTATTTCTCTATATTTTTGCATTCTGTGCCCATGCTGGTTGCTTCCACCTGACTAGAAATCCACAACCACTATTGAAATGTAATGAATTCAGTGTATTCTGAAGCAGTCCCCTTTACTTACCTCTACATTAGCAAACTCTGATACATCATTGCATTCTACCACAACATTAATTACATAACAGCATAGTAATAACAGGTCATAGTGTACTGCATAACAGGTCATAGTGTACTGTTAATTGTAAAGAGGCTGGTTAGAACCTCATATCTCCTAAAATCCTACAACAAGAGTCTGAGACTAGTATTTGTATTATTATTATTAGATTATTCGATTATTATGCTTCAAATGTAAAAAAAAAAAGAGAGCCCTTTGGTTGAGCTGAAAACCCCAGAAGAGAAGGGCAATTTAAAAAACTGGTCCATACCAGCAGTCACTGCAGTCGGCGAGTCTGGCCCGGTCTGTCATGGATAGGAGAAGCTCTGGTACCAGGGGTCAGGGCACACAAATGGAAGGATTGACTTGTTCAACAGGTACTAGGGACTACATTGGTCTAGGCTGGGTCATTTGTGCTTGTCCTAAACGAGATAAAACAGTAAGGGATAGAAGAGACTACATTTTCTACAGGTTTTGCAATATGGTGAAGTGCAATAGGAAGTGCAAAATGATCACTCTGCTGATTAACATCTTATGAACTTTCAGGGTCCTGAAATACAGTCAGAACCTTTTCAGCTGTCGTTATGCTTGTTTGGTGTTATAGATCATTTCAGTCTGTCAGTGGTCATGAAGTCTCATGCAGAGGGAAAGGATTTGATCACGTTTTTGAACATTTGTGCAAAAGTAAGCAGTCCACTTCATCGTGAACGGGTGGCAAAATGTATCTTTTCTTTTTTCTACTGTGGCAGGGAAGTTTTGTCTTTGGGAGGGTTGATGAGATTACGTGAGATTGTTAGTCCACAGAATTAAGTTAATTGGCTTTTCTTGTGGTAGTGATCAGGAAGGAACGAAACATAAAGTTTTTGTTGATGCACCTGTTCAATGTTTGAGAAATTTAGATTGGACTTCTGTACAATAGATGGAACCCTTCTGAGCTCTCGCAAATAGGTGCTTTGTTTTGTTGTTTTCTATTAAAATAATATATTCATTGTTTTGTTTTTTTGTTGCTGTGGTAACAGGACAGTGGTAGGCTTATAGCAATAAACATCTAATCTGATATTTTTCTTGCTGGACCATTCATTCCGGGAGTGGCAATTGATAAAAATGTTAATTGATTTGAAAACAATCGTATTGTTTGTTTGTAAATGGATCACAAAAAATATATATATATATATTTTTGGATCAGTCTGTCGTCAACTATTTTTGTGGGGGTGTAATAAAAATCTTTTAAATCACAAAATGACTTCTGGAAAGCATGTAATCTCCAAACCCCATCTCCATGTTCAGGGAAGACATTCAGGGGTACCAGAATCAATTCATGAATGAGCTGTAACATGCAGCACAATGTATTTCTTTGGTAGTTCTCCTTTACCGGGATGGATAAATGTCCTTTGATACTAGTTTCTGTAATCCAGTGCAATGGCTTAACAAAGACAACACTTAGACAACGCGCACCACTTCCCACGCAGAGGGAGTAGAGGTAGGGGTTTGCGTTTTACAGGGAGAAAAGACCAAGTTAGGAACGTCACTTCCCCCCAGATTACTGTTCGCGTCTTATCGCCTGGTAATCCTGGTAAACGCGGTGAGATCCCAGAAGAAGCGTAGCCAGGTTTTTCAGGGACGACAGATGGGTTCAACATGACGTGTCTCCGTCCTAAAGAGATCTGTAATCCCTGCTATTTACAACGTGCCGAATCCTAATAAACAGTGATACCAGATGCGATTTGTTTCTGCAGGAAATCAGGTCAAGCCATACCACAGGTAGTAATCCCGCTCTAAATCCAGTGTTGACCAGCACCCATTTTGTGGAATTTGTTTTTGTTTTTTTCAATTACATGATGTCTTCAGTCTGTTGCAGTTGCTTTAATTTGATTGTTTTTTTTATTTAAATAAATAACGCCAAGTTGTAGTCAAATAACGCTTAGTCAAGGCTCCAGAGTATCCCAAAAACTCATATATAACTTATTGATTTTAGAAGAAATACCTTTTGCATTTGCATATATTTGCCTTTGTAAATATTTCATTTTCAGCAGAGATTAAATGAATCAATGCATTAACGTATTGTCCATTACTCACAGCATCAAGGTTTATTACTGATTTTTATCAATATTTACAATTTCGTTAATGTTGACTAAAGCCAAAATATGATTTAAATAATAGCCGCACTGACCAGAAATATGAAGAGAAGGATTACAGAACAATTAAACAGTGTGCTTCTAGAAGAGATGTCTAGTGCAGGGCACTTCAGATTTACATTTATTTTACATGTTTACAAGAGTTTTATAAAAGGATGCTAACGCTAACTCTACTTGTGTATCACTCTACCAAGACGACACATTTTTCACCAGGGGGTTTGTAAACCGTCTAGTGCTGGCTAGAGAACCCTGACCTCATTACTTGTCCTGAGGGAAGGTCATGTTGGACATCTTATAGTTCTTAAGGATTGTGAAAAACTCCTTAGAAGCTGCTGATGATAACTGCCCTCGGTGTTAATCCACCTCTTTAATGAAAGGATTGTTGGCACTTGGCAGATCTCAAGACGGGTAAGATCATTACCTGCTCCATAGCCATGACACCACAGCACTAAAGCAGCATTAGAGGTGATTAGTGAGGCTGAAACAGAGACCTGTAGGCTGGGCCGGTTGTTTAGCCTCTAACGCATGTCGAGACATACCCACACCTTTTCCTGCTACCTGTCCTAGCTACCCTCCGGGTCAGCCCTGTACAGTTAGCGCTCTTGCCTGTAGGACAATCAACCTGTTGATCTTTTGGCCTTCAGGCCTATTCGCCGCTATGAATGCCAGAACAACATTTTAATGAAAAACTGTGCAGTAAGGACAGTCTATGCCTGAACCCTTTTAACTGTTGTGTTTGGCACCTCTCACTGTTTGGAACTGTTAAATAAATATATGTTAAATATATGCTGCTTTTGTATGGACCAAATCAGCGTTATGTCACAGCCTGAGCCAAATTTGTTTGCATTTGTTGACAATGGCGTACAACGGCCTGGGGGTTGCACACCACTTTTGCGTACGTGTGGCACCCCTGCTCAGTATTATTTGCAGATGGGCAAAGAAATCAACATTGAGATAACCAGGACAACTAACAACGGTCACTTGACGGTAAGTTAATAGAAAAGATCTGGCAACGACGTGAGCTCATTGCCCAATGCCAGCAGGCCGCAAAGAGACATCCTTCAAGCTCTTAATGCTGACTGTTGTCTCCAGGCAACTGTCTCCACGGCTGCTGCTGGACTGGTAACAGCTTACGTGGTGACAGCAGACCTTGCGTTTGCCAAGGAGGAGCTGATGACTGAGTTGGACTGGTCCCCTTATTTCCCTCGGGTACTAACTGGCAGTGAGAGCCTTCAGCCTTGGCGGTCCTCATGCTCCTTGCTGCATGTCAGCTGTTCCCTCTCGGAGGCTCCTTAACCTGTGTTGATGCAGCTGGCACCCTCTTTTCCACAGTACTCGCTGCTTGTAAAGCTTTGACTGCATACCATTACCAGGGTACTGCCTTCACACATTCCCTCCACCCAACAGCCGCCAATGGTGGCCGACTCTATTGGCTCAAGAGTTGAGGTACCCACAGTCTGGACTTTGTGCCCTCATGGGGGTTACTGGGCCCATCTGTGGTCAGGCAGGTACGCTTCCGAACACTGTGCCTGAAGGCATTATCAGTTGCTCCACCCCTGGAAGGAACAAGAGTTACCGCATTTGTTGGGGAAAACTGGAAAGCTGGTGGTTCCTTGACTTCATGCTTCCTGTGCTGAAAATTTAAGCCCAAGATAGAGGGAGCGACAACCTCCAACAGAGAAGAACCGGCACAGTCCTGCATGATGTAGACTAAGCCTTGTGTAGGTCTTCACCTCCACAGCCCACTCTTGCCGCGACACCCACTGCACAGGGGCCAGACAAGGTCAGAGCTTAGTGCCTATCCGGCCACAGCTTATCTCAATAGCTCAGCTGTTTTAGCAAGGCTCTCCATTGTGTCCCCAGTCTGCCACCAAATTCAGCTGTCAGAGTAGTTAAGAACATCTAATTGGAAGTTCAGAAATGATCAAATAAATCCTTGATTGGAAGATAGAACCTCATGTAATATGATATGTCCGTATCTATGCGTGAAATAGGAAATCTCTTCAAAAGGGTTTTAATGTAATTGAAAGCATTATTTTCAGTACTTTGCAGCAGTCAGTAACAGAACCAGTTTTACTGACCCAATATCAATCAGAATAGAATGACAGTAATAGTTTTTATTTGCGGTTGGCAAATGAGGGCATGGCTCTTAAAACAATATTGAAGAGTTGTGGTTGGGTATTAGTATCAATGCATTACATCAGACTAAAACAGAGGCAATGGTCCATTCACAATGCTTCCAATATAATTTCTACTTCATTTCGGCTAGGAAATAATTGATCGACCAAAACTACTCTAGTGCACATGCCAGCAATTTGTGAGATGGCCATGATCACGCTAATAGAATACCTTTTGCATATTCAAGTTACCATTATTATTTTTTTCAATAGTTTGATTGGATTGTGGATAGAATATGAAGGGCCTGGATGCTCGATACACCAGAGACACAGAGGTAAAACTATAAGCTTTTTCCATTCCCCCATACTAGAGCAGTTCAACCTCTGAGGTCCACTGTTGTCTCACTTCTCCTGCTCACTCTTTCGACAATTCACAGCGTGGCCATTTGGCTGGCGCCATGTGATGCCATCTCAGAGTGGTTTTCTGAGCATTAGAAAGAGATCAAAAAACAAAGAGCAAAGGTTGTTCAAAATTACGGCAAACCTCTACTTATTTTATTTATATTGTTGCCCGAAGAGCACGATGTCTACATCCGGTTTCCTTCATCTCTTCTGACACTATTAAGTAGTGATGTGACAGATGGATCGAGGGATGAAAGTGTTTACTTTTTATAGAATGCCCAAAGGTGGGCATTATCCTGTTCTCTGTAATGTGAGTGAATGCGATGGCTTACTTTCCAACCTTTTCTTTTCTGAAAAAAATGGCGTTAGATGAAAAGAACACCATAGTGTTTTGGATTCTCTCAGCTGGGAAAGATTTACTTTTCTGTTGATTCCACAGTAATTGTACATGTACGGTATGTTAAACATCTTAAACGAAAGCCTGAAACGCTTGACTGACCCGATGTCACTGAATGTTGTTTACGGGACCAGGGATACATTTTGGCGGCTGTGGACATGCAGTTATTTTTTTTCCCTAACTAATTGTGTTACCCTGAATGTATACCAGACACAAACCCCAACTGGGGTGAAATAATCTCCAAAATGTAGTCTAAACCACTTCCTCCATTATATTCATAACCTCCCATTAGAATTACACCCCGGAGATCGTGGGGAAGCAAAGCCTCGTTTAATGGATTTGTTTGAGACGGTGGCATCTGTATTCTTTACCTTTTTTAAAATTTTATCTAGAAAAATGAATATACTAAATCCTGCATTAATGAAAGCCGAAATCCTGGGCCACACTGGTCACAATGAAGAGAATAGAGTATCTAAGCAATGCTAACCCTTTTCACTCTGAGCAATGGCACTTGGACAGTTGCAGAGAATCCAATTTGCAGATGCGGTTAATGCATATGTGCTATTCATCCTACAAAACTGGAATGAGAGTTCTGCCCATGTATTTTCAGAATGCAAAAACCCTTTAACCGTGAGACTAATAGACTGTTCCGCTCTAAAATTCTCATGGTTAAAGACAGATTTGTCAAAAACATGAATTCCTCTTCTCCCTGTTCTTACATTGCTCCTGCCATTTCATGTGTTTACTTAATTATGTCTTGAGATTGCGCACACAGGCAAAATTCCAATGTTTGCCATGGAATCGGTTGCGTGTGCAGACCCAGGTGGAATCAAAGCACCTGCTTTCGACCGACTGACAAATACATCTCTGGGGAACTGTTACCAAGCAGTATACAAATGTGACAACTCACATCACACTATAATAAAGAACTAATTTTCTTTTTGTGTCATTTTTAATTTCCTCATAGTAAATTATTTGCCATTAGGCTACAAAACTAGACCCTAAATTTACTGACAATGAATTGGCATGTCCGTACCAGAGAAATGTAAAATGGAAACAAAGGTGGAGCACGATCTAACTTTATGTTTATTATCAATTTTAGAAAAAAAACCCCCAAACAAAACAAGAAATAGGTTCACCCTGAGGCTTGAATCGATGTACTACAATATACACGTTTACAATCAGTGTTGGTTACGCGTTTTGGTCACATACCAACAGCAAGTGTAATATTATTAAAAGATTCTTAAAAGGATAAATTCCTGATGCAGCCCATGAAAATATAACAAAAAAAGAGAAAAAGACTCCTATTCATTGCCAATACATATCCATATTCAACATATTCTACTGTTACCTTTAGACGTTTAAGTAACTATGTGGCATTGGATACATTTGTTTTATATGTTCCTCGGTTGGATAATTAATTTCTTGTACTCCTCGCTGGCCCTGACCCTGGGGTCACTCTCTCATGGACAGGCACTTCATCATCCAACAATCTTTCCACGGACAGCAAACAAAAGCCATGCAATTGCCCAGAATCGCTGGAGCGACCTTGCCACCTGATTCCTGAAAGGAAGTTACATTTCTGTTTTTTTCTGAAGGTTTTCTACATGTCTATATATATATATATATATATATATATATATATATATATATATATATATACACACTCACA
>JAOYSI010009846.1:0-10684 GCA_025775065.1 Hiodon alosoides
CACACACACATACCACACACACACACACATACCACACACATACCACACACACACACACACACATACCACACACACACACATACCACACACACAGATACCACATACACACTCATACCACACACACACACATACATACCACACACGCACTCACACACACACATACATACACACAGTCTCTCTCTCACACACACACACACACACAAACACATACACATATATACCACACACACACACGCACTCACACACACACATACATACACACAGTCTCTCTCTCACACACACACACACACACACACACATACCACACACACACACACACACACACACACACACACACACACACATATACACACAGTCTCTCTCTCTCACACACACACACACACACACACATGTCAGCAGAGAACTTACCCCAGAGCCTCAGGTGAGGGCACTAACTTACCCCAGAGCCTCAGGTGAGGTACTGTCCTTGCCAAGGGAAGGGGAGGCACTCTGTCTTTTCAACATGGCATTCTTCTGTGCCTTGATTAACTATCTCCAACCAAAAATGACTACAAGAGCCATAGTTCTCAGAGTGTGGATAAGCCTTGAGACTGTGCCTGTTTTGGCCTGCGTTTATTTAGATCCATCTCTACTGAACAACCAAACATACACTAGTACAAATCACAGTACACAGACACACACCCTAAATACACACAAACACGTACCCACCGACGCACAAAAAGCAGAACTGATCTTATCTCTTTGACTGAGTGGATCATGATCAGAGAGGGTAATATGCATACAGAGCCCCATTCGGAGAAACATTCCGAGCTGTTTCAGGGGGTGAAAAAGCACTGAAGCCCATCCAAGTGTTTTATAAGATTTTTACTTTCAACATCCACTCAAGTGATTCTGTTTTCTGCAGACAAAAACATTTCCAAAGTGGGCTTGAACAAAGTGATTTTCAAGTCAGAAAAGGCTTTTGAATGTTCTCGATTTCAAGGACAGGGTCGCGCTGTGGATGTACAGCCTACGATTTTAATGTTCTCCCCAGAAGAACTCCTTCTCCTTCTCTTTCCCTCGTCTTTGGTGTGACGGTGCACAGATTTTCAGGGACAATCCAGACCAATTTACTGAAAGGGGAAAACTGCTGGGGAGGGGAGGGGGGTCGAGAAGAGGCGCTTTCCGCCACGCTGGAAGAAAATGGGTGTATCCCTCCATCTGGCAGGGGGAGGGGCATGGCAAGCTGGAGCGTTTGATTGGCACCCGCCCGTCTCTGCTCCGCAGTAAAGAGAAACAAGGGCAGGAAGCAGGTCTGCAGCACAGAAAAAAGAAAAAAAAAACTCCCTCAACCAATCAGGTCGAGGGGCAGCAGTCGTGCGGATGAGCTGGTCTCCACAGCAACGTGGCGGAGGACGGTGGGGAGGGCCGATCGGGTCACCGGGTGGACTTGGATACCAGCCCCACGTTTAAAGGAGCCAAAAGAAACGTGTAGCGTTAACCAGCAGTCCCTGGAGTTTTAAATAATCCTGTCAGTGACGCAACTTGGCTCTTGGTGTTATAAACGAATCCTGTGATTCGCTTTTCATTTTTCTCGCCATGTTGAGCCACAGAAGTTGGATTTTTAATTAATCCAACAACCTCATATCCTACTCGTAATATTGATCTCATATTCCGTATGCAATATCATAATGACCTCACATTCTGCATATAATAACCACCTCATACTCCACGCGTAATGTAATATTGACCTTGTATTCCGCGTATAATACAATATTGAACTCATATTCCACAAGTAATTTGATATTGACCTCATATTCCACAAACCACACCAAATTATCTCTGAAGGCCAGATCTCCGTCCGTCATCCTTGCTCATTTTTATGCATGGAGAAAAACCGGAGAAAGTTTGCCGGGTCACTGGATACAAGCCGCTACTTTCTGGGAGTTAAAATAATGGACAAAAATAATGGAGACTCCAAGAAATCTATCAATTTTCATAAACTAATAAGGAGTTGGGCAGCCTTTTATACTGGACGATTCTTCAAGGAAAGCATGCAGTTCTTTGATAGAGGAAGGAGGTTTATTCTGAACTCTACGAACCAGAACCGTAAAGGTCCAACGATGTTAAGACCTGATGAGGCCTTGGAAGGTCATTGGTCCCGGTTGTCACGAAACCCTCCCTGAACCCATTTAGCCGCCTGTATGGGGGAGTACTTTGTATTCCTTGGCCATAACTCTACCATGCAGAGTAATAATCGGACCCAGTGACTCCCACGAGATTGCTGCCCTTATCATAACAGACCCGGCAGCAGGAACACTTAGTGTGGGTTGAAGGCTTTCTGAGGCTGTCCAGATGTTGAGAAGAGTAATGGACGACTAATCTGACCCGGTCTTCCACTGCTCAGAGGTCCAGCTTTTCTGCTCATTGGCCTTGGTTCCAAGCGGTTTTCCGATCTGCAGCTCACGGCGTTCTGTTTTTCTGGAGACGGTCACGGAGGGGCAGTCCTCCAGGGATAGTCCTATTTACCCGTTCCATTACTTTGTCCACTGCAGCAGGGCTGTCTACATGTACCATGTGACCACGTGACCACAGGCGACCGGGACACTTCACGTTAACGCCCCATTCCCAACAGAGAGAGCACGGAACCCTTTGGCACGCTGCTGTGAACCTTTCCACCCATTGGGTGCTAAGACTGTGATTGATTGATTCAGACTTAACTGATTATTTACTTCTAAAATCCAGTACTTGTTTTGTTCAAAATGTTTTTCACCTATACATAAAAAAAAAACAAAAAAAAAACAACCTACCTTTTTATAGTGGGACAACTGATGAAGACAACTTAATCTCCTCCAGAGCCACAGATCATTAGCTACTGAATTAAAAAATCCATTCAGCCCAGGAACAGTGTGAATGGGTGTACTTGTGGAGGTAAAGGCAGGGGTATCTTAAGCCATTAAGGGTACACACCGTTACAGAAATGTGTGTGAACACATTTACCCAAAGTATTTATTCACATCTGAACGTCGGGTTTTCGCGTGAGGAAGGCACAGAGGCGGTGAAATTCACACTGAGACTTTCACGTCTCGTTACCGCTCCCTCCCACATCCCCCGACGAGGCCGGGAGGCCGGTCTGCTTTGGAGGAGAACTACGTTCACATTTCAACCATTTGCATTTGAGAAACGAAATCACAACGTTGCTTGAGCAAACCGGGAGGAAAAACAAAGAGACTTTATTTTAGCATTTTATTACAGAAACAGAAGGTGCCATGGAAATTTCTCCAAGAAACCCGCATGCCTGGAGCCCGTACAGCAAGCCGACTTAAATGACTTTCAACACTGTGTTGGTTTTACGCATCTGACAGACTGAGTGGCCTCCCTCGTAGATATGTCCTGTCCTCTGTGGTTTTAATGAACTGGTGGAGCTAGAAAATCAACCGTTTATTGACTAAAAAGATGGGACTGAGGTTGTGGGATTCCGCGCTAAAAATGATCCAGAAATCCTGGACTTCCAGAGGTTGACATCAGGATTTTCATTGAAGGTCTGTTTTTAAATCATTTCTAAATGTGTCAAAGTGTCGCTAAATGTCCTAGCCGGAACCTGGGACGCCGATATAACAATTAGATTTGATTGGCTGTGCTCTCCGATTCTAACAGGAAGAAATTAAAGTTAATGCTAGCAGCCCTTTCAAAAAGGTAAATACAATTCTGAAAAGGAACCATTATTTACTTAGGCGGTCCTGAAGCAATGGTAATTTAGTGGCCAGTAATCAACTTCATTGCTTCCAAGAAATCTAGCATCAGAAGAGAAAAGCAACCAATGGGAATCTATCTTTACGTCTCCCCACCCCCCCCAATCTTTCTCAGCCCCGAGTCTGCAGAGTCTTTGCATCAACATTCTATTCAGAGAAAATCAGTACATAATCAGTACCCACCTTACACAAACGTTACAGTACACACCTTACACAAACGTTACAGTACACACCTTACACAAACGTTACAGCAACGTTAGTAGACCGTTTTTCTAAACGTTTTCTTTTGCAGGTCATTAACAAAGTGTGGGAAATAAAAAGGCACTTGACATAGGTGTGGTCTGTGGTCTGTCAGTGCTCCATGGAGTCCCCTTCCTCTTCATCACTGCTCTGTACAAAGTCGTCCCCAATGTCCTCCAGGGGGAGCTCCTCCTCCCCTGAGCCGGCGGCCTCGTCCCCGGGTCCCAGGCTGCTCAGCAGCTGCTCAGTGTGCTCCAGCAGGGCGGGGTCGTCGCACCCAAGCTTCAGGTACAGCTGTGAGACGCGGAGAGACAGTGTGACACGCGGAGAGACAGTGTGACAGACAGTGTGACACGCGGACAGACAGTGTGACAGACAGTGTGACAGTGTGACACGTGGACAGACAGTGTGACACGCGGAGAGACAGTGTGACACGCGGACAGACAGTGTGACAGACAGTGTGACAGTGTGACACGCGGACAGACAGTGTGACAGTGTGACAGACAGTGTGACAGTGTGACACGCAGACAGACAGTGTGACAGACAGTGTGACACGCGGACAGACAGTGTGACAGACAGTGTGACAGTGTGACACGCAGACAGACAGTGTGACAGACAGTGTGACAGACAGTGTGACACGCGGACAGACAGTGTGACAGACAGTGTGACAGACAGTGTGACACGCGGACAGACAGTGTGACACGCGGACAGACAGTGTGAGGTGCACTAAAGACGCTGGCATCCACACCCGCTTTAACAAGGCTTCAGCAGAACAACAGAAAAGGCTGAATGATGACGACAAAACGCAGGGTTTCTTTGACTGACACTCCTTGAAACACCTGTGCAGCTGAAAGGGGTGTCGGCGGGCCCCAGCGCGGGGTTAATCTGATAACGCGCGGAGCCAACAGCACGGGCACACACCTGTGCAGGTGTGAGTGCATGTGTACTCCAGCTGAAGAGGATAATGTCACAGGTGTGTGGAGAGGACTGTAGTACGCGGCTGATTGGAACAGCTGCCCCGCTGCGATGCAATCTCACTCCCCGCGTCGCCACGGTGACGTGGGGCGCCATGGTCTCAGAGACGCCGGGGGGGCCAGGTATGCACAATGCCCTCGACACAACCACGAGAGAAATTTCGCACTGTGAGTTTCCGGAAAACTCCACGGGGGCTGACAGCTGAGGACAGCCATGTTGAGACTCTTAGCCATCAGTAATCGCTTCACACCCTTTTGTAAACTCACTTTAAGCTTTAGGAAATAACCGATCATGCTTCTACATTGACAACAACCCTTTACCAAACTACAGCACTTCACAGGCAAACATCCACGCAGATATCTGATCATTAGCAACTGTGAAATGATTTACCGTCATGCAAAGTAAAAGAGATATTTCAAAATAACTCTTGGAAGTCTGCAGACAAGACCCCCTGACAAATGATTTTATCCTTAATCTTTTATTGTGTGGCCACCCTTACCACAGCGTTCTAAAAATAAGCCCTATGCCAAAGAAGCTCTGTGTAATTATAATGTGTCCTATGTTGTGTAAAACACCCTTTGCTAAGAAAAAACTTGCTGAATTACTTTCTAAATTAAACTGGAATGCCCACATCACCTCACCCCAGCCACCTCCACAAAAGAAATCCATTTTATTTTTTTATTTGTCTTGGTTAAAGGTGCGTTTCCAAAAGGAACCGATCAGACAGTTGAGTGTCTTCTCATAACTTGTGTACAAGTGTATAAACACAGTGAAGGTGAAGCCAACTAAACTCAGATCATACTTTGTAACCCAGTTACACGCATGTGCTAATTACATAGCGACGCCAGTGTGCACCGGGCACTGAATTTACACCAACGATACAGAATGACTACAATAGTGGTACCGAGTGTGGAGAAAATCTATATGGAACTACACAACAGATGACATTTAAAAATAACCCAGTAAATGTTAAATTAGCATTTTTTAATTGTATTTTTATTTTATTATTAATCGAGTCTGAGTGCGGGGGGGCCACTTCAAAACTATGACTTCATTACCCGTTTAGGGAGGCATTGAAGGTGAAACGTTCAGAAAACGTTTTCCTCTCCTTCAGCACTGAATGTGAAAGACAGGCCCAGAATAGTCCACAGTCACAAAGTAAAAGGCACATCGGGCAGAACAGGTAAACTGGACCAGCTCGCTGCCGAACGCCCCAAATGGTTTTCGTTTCGACCAGAGAGGTTCCAACTGATTTAGGGTTAGGGTGTTGATATATTTAATGTCATTTCCAACTGATTTGTAACATCTCTAGGGTTAGGGTGTTGATATATTTAATGTCATTTCCAACTGATTTGTAACATCTCTAGGATGCATTAAGATGATAGCTGCATATTTTAATAGCTTATTTAGAGCCCTGGACAGAGGGCTAACCACTTTCATAATAACACCTCGTAGGGGTTTCGCCAAACATGCAGAGATACGAGGTCAATGAGTGCAACAACGCCCCCCTGTGGCCAGATAACTGAACTCCAGAGACCCTCTGCTGTCCAGTGGTCAAAGGCGTGTCCCGTGGGCTGTGTTTGTGACCGAGAGGCCTTCTCATGTTAAGATTTCCACGTTTTTAAATCAGTCTAATTACAGAAGAAACATCACTAAACAGACCGGACTTTAAAAAACTGGGTTAACCTTAACTATTATGTCAAAATCATTTGCGTTTCCCGAGAATGCGCTGTGGAGGCCGTGTAGTCTGAACGTTTAACCAGGCATTGCCAGGTGCAACAGTGTAAACCATCCTCCAAGACAGCAGCACGATACAAACGGAGTTTAACTGCATGGTCCAGGGGGCAAAGCTCAGGTACAACAGGGAAATGCATCCTCTGCCCCGGGGCTCTGAAAGACTGGTACCTGTCTGCAACTTCTGCAGAGGTGATGTCACAAATAATCCAGAGTTGTGCCCATGTGGAAAGCCGGGTTCCAGTCGGGAAGGCCGATCTTGAAGCACATAGAGAATGGCTTTGCCAGTTAATGGCCTTTAGTTTACACATTTACAAAACAAACCAAACAGACTGTCTGGTAATGACCACCAAAAATCTCTCATTTTCAGACAGTTCAGAGACTGCCTACCAGCCTGGGGGGGCGTGTCTCCATGCCACAGCCTACTTACATGTGATTCTGTTGATTGAAAAAGACTTAACGATAAATCTGCTATGCGAGTGTTGTGGCTTAAGGCTCAGATAATTGCCCTGCTGAATGTTTCCCTTCCATGGAGAACAACGTTAAACAACAGCGGGAGCAAAAACAAGGCTTTTAAACTCATTCACAGAGGAAATCCGTTTGATGGTATAAAAGCGGCTGGTTTGAAGAAACAGAGAATCAGGTTGTTGACTTTGTGATGGCAGATCAAAGCTAGCTTGGGATGGTGTAAATTACAAATTGAATGATACATCAATCAAGTTTAGCTTTGTAGCGAAGAGCTAGTTTAGCTCAGAGCCTTCGATGAGATTGTACTGAAAAAAAAAACGACTTTTTGAACGTTTGCGCGACGGACAGATCCGGCACCAGCGTTTCTGAAATGCCTTCATCTGAAACAGTGACAAAACAGAGCAGATCTTTCACTGCAGAATCTGAGGTAATGAAAAGGAACAAATCACAGAGATGTTGACACATCTTGGCCGATAGACTCTACCCGTATATTGTTTTAAAGCCTTCATGTCCTTCATGTATGATATAAGACATTTAGGAACCCCGCTTCCTCTTTTCGAGGCTGCTTGATATTTGGGTCCACACACTCAGATGCAGGCACAGGCACCGGCACCGGCACCGGCACAGGCACCGGCACAGGCATAGGCCCAGACACAGACCCCGGCATAGGCCCAGACACAGACCCCGGCACAGGCACAGGCACAGGCACAGGCACAGGCACAGGCACAGGCACAGGCACAGGCACAGGCACAGGCACCGGCACTCCAATAACAGCAGTAAATAAGAATTAAAAAATGTTTTTTTTTTGTCCTGATTGGATCAAGAGGAGAAGTCTGGCGATGGTACGCCACGGCAGAGCCATTTGGGAGAGGCTGTTAGCGTATACCTCCCCCCAGTCCCCGGTTGCGTCTTTAAGGTGTCAGAAGCTGGGCTCTCGTTATCACATCAGCCCAGCAGTAAACAGCAGCAGACAAGCGGAACAATGCTACATCACAGACATTACACCTGTCGGGAGGAGGCAGCGGGCAGCCATTCTCACTTGCACGTCTCTTACTGCCGGCCGGGGCACAGCCTATCATGTTGTGTAGTCTCCGAGGCGTGGGTCAGAAAACGGGTCTGTAACTTCAGAAACGCGGCGGAGGGGAACTTGTGTAATACAGAGATTATTCACATGATTCCGGCACATTTGTACATACATTTACACATGTAAAAAGTACAATAATGTAAAACTCTAAACAGCCTGTGTTAAGTTAAGGCCAGCATGAGTCCCCATGCATGGGTCTCGGTATCTCAGACCACCGCCTCACACTGAGGGGACCACCGCATCACTGAGGGGACCACCGCATCACTGAGGGGACCACCGCATCACTGAGGGGACCACCGCACCCCACTGAGGAGACCACCGCATCACACTGAGGGGACCACCGCATCACTGAGGGGACCACCGCATCACTGAGGGGACCACCGCACCCCACTGAGGAGACCTTCCGCATCACACTGAGGGGACCACCGCATCACACTGATGGGGGCAGCATATTACAAGCAGGGGGCGGGGGCTAAAACAAGCACAATTGTGCCACTGCATACACCTGAGGAATTCTATTGCTGCCGGGGAAACCGTCTCTAAGCAACGCAAAGCCAGCAGGTTGGCTGAAGGAGCTAATTTAAAAAATAAAATAAAATAAAATAAAATCTGTCCAGGAGATTGGAGCCCAAGGGCCAAAAGGCACTCATGGGTTCCAATAGACCTTTGTGAACACACTCGGTGGACTTAGGCTCTGATAGAACATTTAGGCTCTTTATAATGTTTCTGATGAGAGAACACACTCGGTGGACTTAGGCTCTGATAGAACATTTAGGCTCTTTATAATGTTTCTGATGAGAGAACACACTCGGTGGACTTAGGCTGTTTATAATGTTTCTATATTATATTATAATCTATCATATATAGATATATCACATATCTATATATATATATTACATTTATACATTATAGGGATGACTGACACAACGGTCAGACGAAACCAGCCAATGTCAGATCACTGTCATGTCAGGTACAGACTGACACAACGGTCAGACGAAACCAGCCAATGTCAGATCACTGTCATGTCAGGTACAGACTGACACAACGGTCAGACGAAACCAGCCAATGTCAGATCACTGTCATTTCAGGTACAGACTGACACAACGGTCAGACGAAACCAGCCAATTTCAGATCACTGTCATGTCAGGTACAGACTGACATAACGGTGTCAGTCATCGGAGATGACTGGGCACACAGAGTCAGATCTTTGAACCTTGAGTCATTTATTAAGAACTGTGAAAATAAAAATAAAAAAACAGCACATTTATGCAATTGATAAGACATATCTGTCTGGGCAGTGTAATTACTCAAAGTCGGGTGTCGGATCGGTGCATCTCAGGCTTTAAACAATATTCAGAAATGAAGAAACATCCCCAGAACACAGCAGAGAGGTGCATAATTCAGAAGCTAAATCTCTTTTAAATGATTTGTTATTTAGTGCTAAAAACGTGCCTGCAGTCAATGTTTTCTGCGCAGGGCTGCATCAAATCGTTGCATAAATCTTGACTTGACATTCAGCGTCTAATTAATAGGCCATTCAGCTGACAGCTGCAGGGAAAAAATATAACCCATAAAAATGTATAAGACCATATAAGGTGTGCTGAGCTTAGCAAACTCCTGGAATCAATGAAAAACATTTTTAATTTAGACGGCCATTAAAGTGAGTTTTATTAGATTTTTTTTACCCCCCTCTCTCTCTCTGTATACAAAAGCTTCTCGGGGTCTCGTTGTCTATCCCCATTAGAGCAACACCTTCCCCTAACCCGTCCAGTAAAGGCCACTGGTCCCATTTAATAAAGGAGGCAGCGCAGGTTGGGACCGCGTGCATATATGTGTGTGTGCGCGAGTCTGTGTGTGTGTATGTGCCTGTCTCTCTCTGGGGCTGACTCTGCCTGCCTGTGAGGAAAGAGCTCTGATCCAGTTTCATCTCGCGCCGTCTCTTATCCTGATTAGCATCAACGCTAACAAGAACAGACTGCGTGAGCGGCTGATGCCACAGATAATTACTGCAGAGGTGCACGTGTCGAGAACTGCGTTTCACAGAGCGTTTCTGTGTGGTAAATAAAAACACCTCTGGATTACTACCCAAAATCGCGGAGCTCTTTAAACACCCCACACCACAACACCCCACACCACCACCACACCACACCTCACACCACCACCCCACACCACCACCACCACACCCCACACCACAACACACCCCAACACACCACCACCACCACACCCCACACCACAACACATCCCAACACACCACCACCCCACAACACACCACCACACCACACCACCACCACCACAACACACCCCAACACACCACCACCACCACACCCCACACCACAAGACACCACCACCCCACACCACACCACAACACACCCCAACACACCACCACCCCACACCACCACCACCACACCCCACACCACAACACACCCCAACACACCACCACCACCACACCCCA